>CM060600.1:30343650-30443650 GCA_030578255.1 Tiaroga cobitis | reverse complement strand
TGGAAAATCTCCCGAGCACGGTCACTGCCTTCCGCCATTCCTTCTCGAATAATAAAAAAAAAAAAAAACATTGCGCGCTGCGCCTGCGTCAGACTTTTGCTGGCTGGACAGGATTTACAGTGAGTTATTAAAATCGTGATAATCAAACACGGTTTTAATGATAATTACATTTTAAACGATAATACTAACCGTCAGTACATTTTATCGTGGTTTATCGTGAAACCGGTAATCGTCCCATCCCTAATGCATGTGTAACAGTATATTGGATCCGTGCATTCGGTCTTAAAGTGACAGCAGCCTGATTTTCCTGCTGCCATCTGTTTTTAATGTTGACCTAAAAACTAATTTTTACCACCAGAAAAAAATCCTTAGCGTTGAGCCCTATAGACAAGTAAATTATGTTTAACAGTTAACCCTACTGTCAACCCAAAGTGTAACATAATAAGGTGACTAATCTAAAATTACAATAAACAATGAAGCCGTAATATTTCTGACAAACTCTTCAGCAAGAAGCAACTAAACGCTACACAACCTTATACTGACATGGTTTCAGTGATCCGTTATTCATATGATGAACTGCATGTAGAACATGGATGCCTTACCAAAACAGAGATGAACTTAAGACCACGAGACCCTTACGTAAAAGTGAAGTTTGGAGAACAGCCGACTGCTTTTCCATTCTGCAGATTTGTTTACATTATGGTGGCTGTAATATGGCCCTAAACGGCCTGCCAGTACGAGCCTGGGATTTAAAGCAGAGAAAAACAAATCACTGCACATTTAACAACGGTCCAGGATTTATTCCCCATTCATCTAACAGCATTATAAATCAACACTCAAGATACCAAGTTGTTTATTAGATGTTCAAGGTTTCATACACAAGGACTTAGCATACATTGGTAAGAAAAGGATTGTGATAACATTTAGCTCACCTTCTTTAGAGTTCATAAACTGAACTATTGAACTTCTCATGTCATGACGAGCAAGGAAATGTAAACTGGAGAGTCAGGACTTTGACTTGGCTGTTCTAAAACATAAAATGTCTTCGACTGAAACTGCTTGCTTGGTTATACATTTACTTAAGAGCGTAGGATCATTGTTGTACAGCATGACCCACATTCGGTTAAGCTTCGGCTCACAAACGGACACCTTGATGCTCTTACAATCTCCTGTAAAACAGTACACCCAGGCAAAATACAGAATTTGTTGTTGAGACAAGTGTAAAGCTGTCCCAAGACAGCAAATCAGCCCCAAAATAATACACTCCCTTGCATCATGAACAGGATGTGGCCAATGTCTTTCTGGATGTTCTCCAATTAAAAGCAGTGTTTACTATGTGGTTGATTCGCTAAACAAACTGATGGTACTGATAGACATGATGTAAAATAAAAAAAAGGATATAGAAAAAAACAACAGCAACAACTTAACAGTTTGTTGCATAAGTGTATCTCTGAAAACCGACAGACTGAAAGTCAATTCATTTCCATTGTTGAGTAACTTTTGCAGCTAGACCGTTCCGACACGCGTAAAAAACAAAAGTTTGAAGCGAAATTTACACGCGTCGGAATCGAAACTCGTTGGCGGCCATCTTTTTTATGTTGATCGAACATTTATCGAGAGAGTCACCGCTCTGTATTTGCTCTGGAGAGCAGAACGGCGGCTTAGGGGTCATAGTCGCCGTATTTGTGTCCACCAGACCCTTCCGAGGCGAACCCAGTTTGGCGAGTCTCAACATTTGCTCGCTCCAGGAGCTGCGTCTGGATGGTCAATTTCGCTCTTGACGCTCGAATAGATTCAAAGTGTTCAAGCATATAACTAGACGCGGTAGGCGCAAATTTGACGTGAACGCACAGTAAGACCTTCTTTCATCTTCGGAAAACAAATTAAGATATTTTTGATGAAATCAGAGGTTTCATTCTGACCCACCATAGCAAAGTCATTGCAACTTCCAAGGCTCATAAAGACATGTAGTAGTAAAGACATCATTAATATAGTCCATGTGTCTCCAATAGCTCAACCGTAATGTTATGAAGCGACGAGAATACTTTTTGTGCGCAAAAGCCCCCAAAAATAACGACTTTATTCAACCATCTCTTCTCTTCCACGTCGTTCACCTATGCTGTTGACGCATTGTAAACAGTGCAGCGCTTCCTGGTTCTAAGTCAAAACGCTGGCTAACTATTGGCTAGCTCCTGTGTCAGCATCACACGCATGTGTCCTGGTGCTCAAGTGACCAGCGTCAGCCAATAGTGAGGCGGCGTTCTGACGTGGAAACAGGAAGCGCTACACTATTTAACACTGAGTATTTAATGACAGAAATTTCATTTATTGGGTGAACTAACTTTAAAATGTGATAATGGTATAGTTCTTCTCATTGGACTGGCCAAATTTAGACATGCAAACGCACAATTTTAGCTACAATGTTTGACACTTTTTTTACCTTTAATAATCAAGCAATTCAATTACGGTATACAAGATAGTACATTGTTTCAAAATCTTAAGCGACATGCCACGTCTGACTGTATAGTAACCCTTTCCATCTTCAGTAATGGCTGCAACATTTTTTTTTTTGCCCCAAAGAAATTTCACTAGTATATTTCAAACTTTTCAAGTCTAAAATTTAGAGTATATTGAGAGACAACAGCTAGAGTCTGTTTGTTTTATAAGGAAGGGCCATGTAACATACAATTGACTCATCTCATTATTTGGAATACCTGACTCAAATTACAACCATATTATATAGATGTCCCTTTAGATTTAGACACTATTTTTGACAAAGCAAACATGACCAATTGTATTTAGTTAGCCTAACTTTCCTTCTATACGTTTTGGTAGTCCAATACTCAACTATCTAAATCAAGAGGCTACAGACAGTAATGATAAGTCACTCATGTTGCTCATGATTTAACTCTTTTTATTCTCATACACAAAGTGCATTTTCTGCATCTCAGCAAAAGTGATGGGTTTGATCTTGCACTGCACTTTCTGATTAAACGCATCCCCTTGAGAGATAAAAAAAAGTGTCCTGCCTCAAAATATACACACTATAAGACAGAAAACAAGAAGGTCAGGAGAGTTTGAATCAGTGTGGCTGAAAAGTCTCAATTGTCAGTCAGTGAAACGCATGACCGCAGCTGTGGAACAAAAACAGGTGTGGAATAAAAACAGGTGTGGAATATATTGCATTCCCAAAAGCCTGAAAGACAAGGCCAATAAACAAGACGGTTGACTTGTTAAAGCCTCCAAAAGCACAAGAAAACCTGAAGGAGACAAACCCAACACCCGTTATTTGGAATTATTTTCCAAAATAACAGTGAACAACCGGTGCTCATTTCACAGCAGTGTCCCATACCAAAATGAAGGAGGCGTTGCTGAATACATCAAGTGAGCAGATAATGTAAAAAGCTGAATGACAAGATTATAATCAAAGCACGATCGTGCCTCTAATCTAAAATTCTGGGGTCCTTTCGTGTTTATAGATAGATAAACTCGAATCGAAACTCGATTTTTTAGAGAGCATTCCTCTGGTTTAAAAAAATATATATATATATTGTCCACTTCTTTAAATGATCTGACACTTGTTAAATATCACTCTAACATCACTCTTAATTTAGAAATGATATGTGCAATTGGGCTTCTTACCTCTCTTGATGGTTCTCGGGTCCAGGTGGCTCGTTTTAAGCAGCTAACCTTGTACTTGCAGGCGACCCAGCTAACTCAAACGCTTCACTTGCGGACTATTTAAACCAGTCTAAGCTTTCGAATACAATCCGAGTGTGAATGGTGAGGATCTTTCCGACTGAAGACACACCAAAATCTCCGTTTATGAGATTATTATCAAGCCGCCTGAAGGTATGTCAGCATTGCACTGCTAGCAGGAGCTCCCCGTACAGCTAATCCCTGTAGCTGCCGTCCCAGCCTGCACCAAAAGCCACATTCATACACATTCGCTGACCGACTACATACCCAGACGTTGGTCACTGAGGTCAGATTGTCCTTCTCCTTACTGCTAACCTCGCTCAAATAGCGACTAATTGCTAACCTGTTATCGCAAGTAAATGTTAGCAGGCTGTGCTAGTGCTCTGTGCCAATTTTTTTCCTGGCTCAAAACAGACCGCTAAACCTAGTGTGATGGAACGCTGGTTTGTACTGTTTAGCCAATGATTGGCCAGTTTCTGCACAAAAAACGTGTGGATTGGTTCCTGGAGTTGTCAATAAATAACAGTGTTAGCTACGCCTAGAAAGTCAAACGTCATTGATGTCGAGGAGCTATGGAGGTAGGTTGCGGCGTAAATGTCTGAGATGGAGATTGGATGAAGGCAAGGACTTGAAATGCCCGTATGGCAAGAAATGTCACCCGAGCTGCGCTCCGCTTCGTCTCCGCATGCTGTTTATCTCAAATTAGATACATTACAACAAATTAATTACGCTTATAGAAAGCCGTAGTTAGACAAACGATTCCACTAAGGTTTTCTATTCTTAGAAAAGGATTTGAGGGATGTTTTACTCTCTTCAATTACTGAGTGAGTGCTCACTTTGAACACGATGTTACATAACACGAATGACACTGACCATTGATGATGTTTCTCCTCGTTCATTTATTCATTTCCATCTATTCGTTCTCGTTTCTTCACTCAACCGAGCAAATGTAATTCTTAACAGTTGCCACGTTGTTAGGCTACAGTTTACAATTACTTTTTCTTTTCTTTCTTTTTAACTAAAATATTATTAAGAGAAGAATTATGAAATAATTGTAGTCTCTTTAGTTGTCAGGGGATTTTTTATTAAGTATAATACGGCTTAATTTGGTCGTGACTCGATATATTAAGGAATGATTTGAGTGAAAGATTCACTCATAACACAACAGATTCTCACTAGTCGATGCCTACTGGTGTAATCAAACAGTGCACGAATCAGCAAACGAATCTTTTGGTGAACGAAGACTCGAGTAGGCTAGCCTACTGAATCAAAATCCCACCACTAATTGCATTTGAATGTCCGTTCTTATGAAGATTAGTGATTCAATTGTTTTAGCGGTTAACCACACCATTACATGATAATTACATAAATATTTAAAAAATTTTAGAACTGGAGAAAAGTTCAACAAAAGAGTCCATTCTGTTCCCCACGATGCACTTTGTATTTACAACCACAGGATGGCGATAAAGTATCTTAACTTTGTGGCTGCCATTCTCTGCAAAGGTTCAGTATGGTGAACTCAATGAACGCGGTTTGACAAAATATGAAAACTGTTCAAAAATCTTCCCTGGTAGATTACAAATAGTTTACTTTGTCCTATTTTATAAGTATATATATTCCATGTAGTCTCATTATGTCATTATTTTTTTTAGAATTGGAAAAACGTTATTTAAAATTAGTTTTAGAGCAGGCACATCATGTCACACTACTGATGCCAATGCTTGAAATTTCATGGCAACTATACCCGCCCAATAAATGGGATTTTATTTTATTTTTTATTCTGCAGTGAATGTGTAAAAACAACACAGTCAGTTAATAGTGAATGTGGAAAAATACAACCCGGGTTAGTACACAGAGCCTAAATATGTGTGTATTGTAGGAAGACGCTGACTATAGTGTGGAAATATATGTGCTGTAGGAAATAAGCAAGGTCCTCTATAACTTACACACTGGGTTAAAATGAATACATCATGCAGTAAGTAGACCTTTGTCCAGAGAACTGACAAATTGAGAAACAAACTCAAGCACACACACTTAGACTGATAAGGGGAAAACACTGAAGTGCATTGAATTGGTCCTAATCAAAAAGCCATTTTTCACAAACATCATGCTGTAATTAATCACACAAAATGCTCAGGGAGTTATCACTTTGTAATGAAACTATTGAAGAAAAAAAAACGAATTTCAGATGACAAGAACACAAATACAGTGGTAATTTATACTAGTTTCTATTCACTGTCAATACAGAAAATGGTAAGAGCATTGCAGACGAGGACCCATAGATTACAGAGACGGTATATTTGTGAGTTTAGACAACCATGAACAGGCTCAAAGTAGAATATACAAGCTTCATTCATAATGCATTTACTTTTTTCATCTAGCCTTCTGTGATACCCACTTCAGCTCAGTGCACTGTATAATGATGACCGTAGAAAATGGCTTATCATTCAGTTATGGCAAATTTACCATACGCATAACTGATCAAAATTGAATATATGCTCAACTGTTTCCTTTATACTGGTGCACAGGTAAATTGTTTACTAATTTGTCACCATCCAAATACGTTACCAGAAACCTGGTAATAAATTCCACATAATGTACTTTTTTTTTTAAAAGTGAAAGGAAAAGCCTTCAGTTACATAACCAACAATGTCTTTTTGCAAATAAACATTAAGGACGTGTAATGATATGCAAGTTGGAGGATAAAGTTGCCCTGAAAACAAGGACACAAGGCACTGGGGTTTCAGAGCAGTGAGCAATGAATGTATATCAGTGATCTGTCCTCCATGGCTTTACAACATTTTCTTGTGAAACTGAACACACTAATAAAATAACTGCAAGTACAGAGTACTAGTTCAATGACAGACAACATATCAACTACCTAGGTTAATACTGACAACTTGTTATCTGAAAATACATGTTACCATGACCATAATCATATTTAAACGGTTAAAACTGCAGAAGTGAAGAAAGCAGGGAAGTTCAGTCGATCCATTTAATAAAACCACACTGAGTGCATTTCTGGAGAAACAAGGATTTCAATGTATCTTCTCCAAACTGCTGACAGTATGGAAACAAACCGATGTCTTAAAGCAGTCATGCAGGACATCTGCAGCACAATCTGACAACACGTGACAGCTCTGAATTTGAATGACTCAATTTAGCCTAATGTTACTAAAAGGGATAGTTCAATCAAAAATGACATATATATATATATAATTGTAATGCCATAATGAAAGTGAATGGGATTACATTTTAGTTTTTTCGTGCACATTCTGTTTGTCTTTGTTTGTTGTATTTTTTGTCCATATAATGACAGTCAATTGTGTCCAAAAACTGGACTATGTTCCACAGAAAACAAAGCTTTACAGGTTTGTGACGATGAATAAATCATTACATGAATTTTAATTTTTGGGTGAACTAATCAAAGAAAACTGAAAAATACCAATGGAAAATGTCACAAAAGTCTACTTACAAGTTGCAATTATTTGTTTAAATTGAAAATGGTACAATTTGCTTGAGTTTACTGAGCTATTCACTCACTGCATAAATAATATTACTCACTGTAGTAATACCTGAAAACATATCTGACGTGTATAAATAATATACTGACAATGACAGAATGTTTAGAGAGATATGTGGCTTTCATATTCAGAGGAGTATTTTCCTAGCTAGGGTCTCAGAGCAACACATCCACAGGAAGTTCATTTATTCAGCATTCATACTGACAGGAAGTTCCCTCCCCTCATTCTCACAATGCATTACCTCTTATTGTGAGGCCTGAGTTCAACACGCTTTTAGATAAGAACAGAAATTTCTACACCTCTCAGAATTTGGAGTGTCTTTCCTGAACCGTTGAATGAACCATTGGGGTCACAGCATTGAATGGATCCACAGAAGAAACAAGCCCTGGGATAAATGAAAAATTACAAATTGTTATGAGAGTGAGCCCTAGAGGGAAAACCATGACAAGGATACAAATGTCTGCCAAGGGTAGTCACTCAGGTTAGTTTGTTTCTGAAGGATGAGAACAGAACTGCAGACTGAGACAAATTCTGTATATAGTGAGAAACATTCCTGCGTATTAGGTTCAGGATGGGTGGGTGTCAGTCAGCTGAGGAGAAACCACTGAAGACAAATGCAGGAAACATTTGTGACCTTTCTGAGAATGGCTTATGAACATCACTGTTAAACACTCAGGAGCTTTGAACAGGTCACATGCACTCACTTTCACAAAAAAACTGCGGATTGATCTCCCACAGATGGCAACAAATGTGCCTAAAAACCCTGCTTAAAATTATTAGATTAATACAATCTTCAAACAAAACAAGTGAAATAAATTATCATGGAAATGGAGCTGGTGATATTATCAACATCATGAACATCATTCGTGTTTGCACCCAAAGGGCTTTTTTTGACAACAGCTGTGGACCGTGACTAGTCCAGGTCAGGTATAGATTTTAGCTAGGATAAAAAAAACGGATCATAACAAGGATGAAGTGGGGATTTTCTTCAGGATAAGCCAAGGAAGCTAAAGAGAAGTGGGACCAGGAACACGCAGCAGTAGGCCACTGTGCCATAAACAATAAACCGATATGCAAGTTCCACTTGCGCATGTTGTCTAGCCTTCCGCACGTTATCCGAAGGCACGCCAAAGATCTTGCACGCCAATGGGATCGCCACAACCTTCATGGCAGCCCTGACGGCCAGAAGCACCGCCACTCCCACCAGGAGCCGCAAGATTGAGCGGGCCAATAGGGCCCTGTCGATCAGGGGAAGGGTGAGCGGTAGAGCTTCTTCAGGAGGATCTGGCTGCAGACCCAGTTGGTAGTTCAGACGAGATGCCAACGCGGCTCCGACAGCTGTGGCCAAAGCCTGGGCCGTGTCGCCACGAGACGTGCTCCATGAGTCCAGCGAGAAAGCCACCAAGCTGAAGCCCACGTGCACTAGCAGGATGACCAGAGGGGCATAGCTGTGGGACAGGTAGAACGTGTCAATGTCATCCAGTAGGGGGTGAAGGACCCCCAGGATGAGCACACTGTAGAGGAAGCCTGTGATCACCTCCTGTAAAGATGAAGGCACAAACTTATTAGACAAAAAAATAATGAATGGTCCTTGGGTTATGATACAAATTAAGTCAAATGATATTCTGATTTTGTTGACACATGGTGCAATTTTTAGATAAACTGGCATTTCTCATTGTTTATTACTACTGGCCACAGTGGCCAGGCAAACATATGAAGGTCAGTAAAAAAAGGAGTGGTATTGCTTGATACAAGTTAACTGCATATAAACAGTCATTACGGGAACAGGAATTGTGTGCAGAATTAACTAAAACATTCATAGTTTACAAGAACATTAATTAACATTAATGTTTAAAGAACATTTGTGTGAGATTTCACAAGAGAGTAGACATTCAAAGTCATCCCTTGTGTCTTCCAGCTCAACGTTTCTTACACTGCAGCCTTGTGAAAATTGGGAACTGAATCTTGTAACATTATTCCTTCAGACTTCCTGCTGTTTGACATTTTAAGTCAATTCTGACCTTTTAATTTCTTTGCAAAGAAAGGACAGTCATTATTTAACATAGTTTAATTTAATGTGTTTTTATTTATTTGGGCTCGTGATGTTACCAACCCATATATTTTATATACAACTCATCTGCTGTGTGAGATTAATTTATTTTAAAGAAGAAATTAATACTTTCTTTCAGCAAGTATGCATTTTTCAGCAAGTATCACAACCAGTGAACAGTGTACCAGCATATTTTAAATCAAGCAAGATTTAAAACAAGCAGTGGGATGGTTCAACAGTTACCTATCAGGGAGAACACAATGTGTGCAAAAAGACAGCCTCAGTTCTGCCTCCCTAAATATTTCAAAAGGGGTGCCTCAAGGTTCAATCCTTTGGCCTCTTCTTTTTATCATTTATACAAACAACCTCTGTAATCATATAAAAAATACAAACTATCATTACTATGCTTATGACATTGTTCTCTATTGTTCTGATGCCACATTAGGTCAAGCAATCACAAATTTACAATCCGCTTTAAACATCTTACAGTATAATCTGGCTACTTTAAAATTGGTTCTAAACTCTAAAAAAAACTTAAGTCATGATTTTCACTCTGGGAAAATCAACTAAAAACTATGTCCCAAACATTTGTACATTTTCTGGTACAGAAATCGAAGAAGTGTCACATTACAAATACTTGGGCATTACTATATTGACCAATCACTGTCTTTTACAATGCATGTCCAAGATTTGGTTAAAAAACTGAGATTGAAGTTAGGTTTTTTCTTTAGAATCAAGTCCTGTTTATCTTTTGAAGCAAAAAAACAACTTGTAAATGCAACATTCTTGTCTGTCTTGGACTATGGTGATATTTTATACATGCATTCAACCTCCCAGTGTCTTCATGCTTTGGACACCGTGTTTCATGGAGCCTTGAGATTCATCACAAACTTAAAATCTCTCACTCATCACTGTTTGCTGTATTCTCGGGTCGGGTGGTTCTCCCTCACCATTCGGCGTTGGATGCACTGGCATCTTTTTATTTATAAGGCAGACTTCTTCCTCCTTATCTGAACACTTACATCCTTCCGAGGTCTGCAGGGACATATCACCTGCGCTCTCAGGATCTGTTTTTATTGACAGTCCCTAAAACCCACACTGTTTTTGTCAAAAAGGCTTTTAATTTTGCAGCACCATCTGCATGGAATCGGATTCAGAATGAACTACAGTTGAAGGAGTTGGTCTCACTTTATTATTTTAAAGGTTTTTTAAAGGACCTTCCTTGCAGAAAGGCAGTCTGTCTGTCATTGCTGTTAAATTGATTTAGGACCCAGGTTTTTATGATGACATTATTGTTTGAATATGATGATGAGTGAAAGTGTGTCCATGTATTTACCTGTAAGTATTTCTGTATCTATTTGAAATCGTGTTGCTGCCACCTGCCAGGACACTCTTGTAAAGTTTTTTTTATCCTGGTTAAATAAAGGTTTGAATGAAATCAGATTTGTTCAGTGAATCAGTTGTTCCACTCAATGATCCAGTCACAGTATGATGATTTATCATTTTTGCTACACAAAGCATACAGCACTTTTATGATGGAATACTTATGATATTTTTTGCCTCGTATTTGCTTGACAGCCCCAGTTTCATTATAAAGAAATGATAGAGAGTTCTGCACATTTTTTTCATCTTCCACAGATGAAAGTATGTCAAACGGGTTTTGAAAGGTATGAGATAGTTCAGTAAATTATCTATTTCCCCCTAGTCGCCTGATCTGATGTGGTGCATGTTCAAGGTTAACAGAAGATTAGAGACTAACTTTGGACACCTCGCGATAACTACGATCGGATAGTCTTTATGTGATACAATCATGCTGATATGTACTTAAAATGGGTAAAAGGTCAATGCAACCCGCAGAATGAACTCTTCTCCTTAGAGATTGACTCACTTAAGCTACGTTCACACTGTTAGTCCATATCCGATTTTTGTGCATATCCGAAATCTGTTTTGAGCTCGTTCATATGTGGTTTGAAATCCTATTTGGAAATCCGTTTTAGTCTGACTGCCTCTGATCGGATTTTGGATGGTTTATGTGATTTTCTCAAGCCACGAAAAATTACAACATCAGACGTTGTTATAGGAAACATGCTGAAAGTCGCTGCAGAAACAAGGTTGTGTTGTTGCAAAGTGCAGGACGAGCAGAAAATGACAATATAACAGAGACATGTTTGGAAACCAACGGAGACGACAGCATGGAATAAAGCAGCTCGTACGAGCCTCCTGCGGTTCTGCCGCTCCCTCACAAGACGTAGTAGTCCAGCGTGGCGGCTACACATCGTCATGTTGTAAAAAAGACATCATCTCTATTGCAAACCCCTTCATGTTGTTTTGGCATATACCTACCAGCACAACGCCATGCCATTGCCATAGAAACCAATGCAGATATTCCGGAAAACGAAAGAACGGCATAGACACAAATCAGAACTGAATAGTTGCGATACACAATGTGGACAGTCAATGTTAGATCAGATTCCAATGGGATACACAAATAATCGGATTTGGACTGACGGTGTGAACGTAGCCTTAGATCTGACAGATGTGTAGCTTGTTCGACCTGTCCATGTATACTTTAAATGTACTCACATGCTTCTCCATATACTGTGCAGGCCAAAAGACTCAAATTCTTTCCAGCACAGTCTCTCATGTTGTACTCCTGCTCTAGTCCTTCCCTCTATCATTCTTTTGAAGTTAGAGGGCTGAATGGGTGCTGGAAAGATCTAAGCTCTCCTTGAGACTTTCTTTCGTAATCCTTTCTACCAAAGCTCTCTGATCACAGACTTTTCAGTCCTAAGCTGTCAAGCAGCCCATCAGGGGCTCAACAATAAGGATTTTTTCAATCCTGGCTTGGTTGGTCCACTAGTTCAGGGCACACCTCGGTTCAAGCGCGTCACCGCGTCAAGAAAGTGCATTTGAGCTTCCGCAAGAACCAATGTACAGTTGAGCTTCTGTTTACCATATTTAATGAGCTCTATGTGTGTTGATCAATGTTTTTTGTAAAAGGCTGTTAAATCTGTTTATCATATACATTTATAATGTCTCTTCAGAAGACTAGGATTAAACCGCTCGATTCATCCGGGTTACTTTTACAATGTCTTTATGAACTTTTTAAAATGTCAAAGTTCTGGCATGAACTTTCAGTGAAGGGACAGAGATCCCTCAGGTTTCATTAAAAATGTTTTCATATGTTTTTCCAAGATGAAAAAAGGTCTTATAAAAAGCAAGATTCTGAAAAAAGTGAGATATGATGCAACAGTCAAAGATGTCAATCTGCATGTCCAACAACAACAAAAAAAGTTGATATATGCAATGAATTGCTATTAAATTAATTAAATTAGTGATTCATTAACATACTTTCTCTGAAAACCGACTGATTTGTTGATAATATAACGTGTAACTATTGTTTCCAAGTTATTCTTGTCATTTTGAAATATTCTCATTAGATGTTAGTTAGTTGGACAACTTGACTTGCAACAGTGTTCAATGTTCACACATCATTAAAAAAAAATTGTGTGTGATCAATCGACATAAGATATAGTGGGTTATCGAAACACCCTTAATGCTGAGCCCCGGTCCACAGACTTCATTGGCTTGAACTTTGAACACAATATTCACACAGTACATGATCTAAAAGCATTAAAGCAACAAGCATTAAAATAACAAGGTTCCCATCACCTAGGCAACCGGCATCTGCTTTCTAAATCTGTCCGCTCTCACCAACAGCTTTAAACAAATAAAGACAGACATCCTTTATTAAAATAACAGGTGTGTGAAGTTGGTCATTATTGTTACTGCATGTGAAACCTGCAGAACTGATGACTAATACACAGTATGTTGATCTTGATGACTAAAGCAAAGCTTATGTTTTGAGCTGTCTACACATCAAAATGTAAATGGATCCCCACTGGCTCATACAAGCCCAAGGGAAGCAATTATCTGATCAGAGATCTTTTGTGAGAAAAGCATGGAAAACAGATGAGCATTCGAAGATCCGAGGACACCGAGTCAGCAGTGATGACTCACTTATTTGCTTCGTTTCAGGGGCTCTACTGACAGGAGAGGGTTGCAAAGACTGAAGCAGCATATATTAGGCTTCTTCTTGAACTGTTACCAAAACCTTAGTCACGAAGCTGCTGGAAAGTTCCTCAACCTCAAAAACTGTGAAGAGTGCAAATTATAGTGCACAGCTGAATATGCCTGAACTACATACAAAATATTAAGATGCTCTAAAATAACAATCATGCACACTTACTAGTGCAACTATCTAACATGGTCATAGATTTGAAAGGGATAGTTCATCCAAAAATGAAAACTCTGTCATCGCTTCCTTACCCTCATGTTGTTCCAAAACCTATGACTGTCCCTTTTAGGTAGACAGAATGATTAAATTTGATGAAAACATTACTCACCAGGACAGAGTGCATGCCCATATAAATCCTGCTGATGCACACGAGGACACTCCAGAACAGAGCTAAGCTCAATCCAATCATGAACGGGTACTGTTGAACACACAGAGAGGAAAGACTTATGAGGAAACTGCAGTTCAAAAGACAGTAAGGTCATTTCATCACTGTTAAATAAATAAATGATCTAAATTCTTATCAGGGTATAAAAGCTATATTTTAGCAATAAAATACACATATCAAAATATAAATGATCCAAATTTCCAACGCTGCATAATGTACACCACTGTTCAAAAGGTTGGGATCAGTAAGATTTTATAAAAAGGACATTACGGGTGGGGGGGCAGGGGGATGACATATTCAAAAGAGAAAGGGTTATTTTAAATTGTTATAATATTTCATAATATTACTGTTTTTAAAACAAATAAATGCATCCAAGAAATTCTTACTGACCCCTTACTTTTGAACACGTATTCCCCTCCTACTGTCCCACACATATGAATTAACATGCTGTACAGGGCCAGATTTACCTCATATTGTGACATAAGCAAAAGACATTATTGACAACAGCTCACTTAATACGATTTTATGTTAAAATGTGTTGTTTTTCGTGTTAACTATTTTGACTGAGAACAATGAACTGTGGTTTTAAATCAGTGTGAGCGGCGCAGCAAAAATAGTCTCTGCGCTTCAAAAACAACCACTTCTACTCTGCTCCTGCTAGGTGCTGCCACACCGCCTCAGTGTGTGCAGTTTGAATGCTCTAATCCTGTTTACATGGGTGCCGAAAAAAATACGCTCTGCTTACACGTGCAGTGTGAAACAGGCCTTAGTAAAGGACTAAAAGCTTATAATTTAACAGTACCTATGATGATCAACGACAAATAAAGCAACAGTATCAGGACAGAGTAGGGCAAAGTTCCCTAAGAGTCCATCAAGGATTGAGACCATGCGTAGTTGGAAGAGAAGTGGATTGAAGTAGCTGCTGATCTGCAGAAATGCTGGATTTCTCATTATTCAGACAACAGATCTATTCATTTTTGGCATTCGGCTAAACCTTCTTTCTGTGCTCATGCATTGTTTCGCTCCAGTAGTCTGGGCAATATACCAGTACCTCCCACAAACCCATCAACATTGACTACCCTGTGCATATGTTAGAAATGTTAACTGACTTGACCTCACTGGCTCTTCCAAACTTCCAAAATAAAGTTTAAAGGGGTCCTATTATGGTCTTTTACGAAGTCTTGATTTTGTTTTTAGGGTGTACTAGAATATGCTTTCATGCTTGATTGTTCAAAAAAACATTATTTTTCACATATTTTATATTATTACAGTTCCTCTCTCCCCAGTCTGGCCCAAATGTGTCGTTAGTTCCTGTTTTGATGAAGCCCCTCCTTCCGAAATACGAAATTTGCTATGATTGGTTAGCTGGCCCAGTTTGTTGTGATTGCCACCGTGTTCAGGAAATGTCACACCCCTTACCATAACCCTGAGTTTTATTTGCTCAGGTCAGGTGTAAATATTAAGAATGGCGTCAATTTCAAACCAAATTCAAGCCTGATTAAGAATGTTAGCAAACAAGAGGATCGTGCAGAACGGATTTCATGCATGGACTTTGCAAGCATGGATTTCACAGGACGTTTCAGAATGTTTTTTTGTAATTTTCTTATACATTTTAGATACAATGTTATACACCATTTAATCATGTACTTGTCAAAAAAAACTATGGTAATACAAAGACTAAATCGATCACAAAACCATGGTTAATTTTCCTATGGGGCGGTAAACAGTTTTACAAAAGCTACAGTAAACACCATCAACACTAATGTTGGCTAGCAGGCAAGCAGAGCCAAACAGCTTTGCCCTTTGTTTACATCATAACATTAAACTTATAATTGGAACGGTTAATAGAAAACACAACTACAACTTTAATAAATAAATTTTACCCACTTAGTTCATCAGCCTTAGGAAGGTCAAACAAATGAGTTTTGGAAACAGGGTGGGAAAAAATAGTCTCTCTTTGACAGTGACAACACTTCTCTAATGCAGCTCAACCAGGCCTCGCACCTTTTTTTGCACATTCTGTGGGCGGGGATTATTTAAATGAGTAACACTTCATAAAGCCTGGAAAAAAACGTGTTGTAGTCCAAACGAGACGTTTGTTTTAGTTCGTTTCACTACACTAACTAAATTTGAAAAAGTAAAAAAGCATAATAGGACCACTTTAATAAAAATCTTTAGTTTCCCTTAAATTGTAAATCTCTTTTAACATTTAAGTACAGTGGTTGTTAAAGAAGTACAAACATAAATACAAAACTGCTAATTTGGCATTGGCAAAATACTTGAATCAATCATCTGCAAAAAATCAACAGGCAGGCACAATGGTGAAAGAAGAGGAAACATGTTTGAGGCTATTGTTCCTAATTTCCTGATAAATTTAAGAGGATATGAAAGCAAGAAAATCTATAGAGACTGTTCTGTTTTGTGCTCAAAATGATGGTTAAGACTTCAGCCTTCACTAGGTACAAGACATATTATCGGTCAGTTTCTGCTAACTTCAGAGGAAGAGCTGGGGAAAAGGGATGATCCTCCATAAAAGTCTATGAGAAAAGCTTTTTACAGAACAATATCAAATCTCTGGTGTATAGATGTATCAAAAGAGTTATCATAAGCAATCGGACAACCTCTTCTGACTATATGCTAATTATTGTTGAATGTAATGATTTATTTGACACCAACAAGCATATGATTCAATAAACCCAGCAGAGAAATCCATATTTATGAATAATACAGTGCACTGCATAGACCTTTAGTGGTTAAGTAACAAAGCCTGCATATTTTGTAAAAAGATGGAGATTAATGTCCTGTCTGGAAATGCATTCACAGGGAACCTCGATTTGCCAGATGAGTCAGTTCTACAATAATATGGAAAAGTAAAAGAGTTTTCCACTGAATGCAATAGACTAAGGACAGACCACTTTTGTGATCTGTAAATCAATAACGTTTGAACTTTGAAGACAGCAATCCTTCTAGCATGTCATCATTCAACTGCATGAACTTCCCAAAGCATGGTCAAATGAACTGAATATAGAAAGTAAAAACATCACTTCCCCTCAAGAGAAACAGCTTATTTCAGTGCTTTTGATTCTGCAAGATGTAGCCAGTTTTAAAGAACAAAGCATTAAAAATAAAGGCACATTTACACCAAGAACGATAAATATAACTTTATGTGTCCACACCAAAGAATGATATCATTCTGTTTATCCGAAAAGCGTGCAGCAGGTTTGTCGTCTGACACTTTAAATGTCACTCTTTAAAGCAGGATGGATTCTGATTGTCATTATTTTTATTGTTCTGCAGCTGGAAAAAAAAACAGTTCTGAAAGTGATTCAAACTAAATTGTTTCTCGGTGTGGACTCTGGCTGCTATTCTTTTATATTTAAAACGATTTTTAGAACTATGTTTATCGTTATCATCCTTGGTGTGAACTGGGATTATGCCTTAAATTTGATGCTTGAATAAATATGACTCATTCAAACTAATGGTAACTTAAACATTTTGAATAGCTCATTTAATCTAAGGATGATGAGAGGCTGGGATCAAATGTATGGAGAGTATGTATGTATATAGAGACTGCAAAACCTTCAAAGGATTAAGTTTGATTGCGATAAATGAGAATTTTTGCCTCTGGCAAAGTTCGGTTGTTTCTATAAATGGCAATACATAGAATTACATATTTTTGGGATGAGACCATTACATAGCCCTAACTCTCTTGAAGCTACATCAGCAGCTGAGGTATGATGCGAGAACATATTATCAGCCTCTTTTACTGAGACACTGACTGCTTGCTAAAGGCAGGTTGTTTTGATGAGGACAGATGTTCAGAAAGAATATAGCACACCTAACAGTACAGCAAGTCCTTTTAACATGTACTCATAGACCTAGCTTGTATTTGTTTTCATTAACTAGCATATATTTTATTTATCAAATGTGCCAGAGGACCCATGATGGAAGTTTTGTACAAGGCACAATAATTTCTAACTGTGGTTCTCCTAGTAATTTTTCCAATAGTTACAAGTATCTATTATTTGTTGTACTAGTGTTTCAGCTTATTAATTGTACTTTAGAGACAATGGTAGGCTTGACAGACACCGCTGCACTAGTATCCAAATCCTATAATAAAAATATTTTAAGTCAATAAGTACAATTATTTTTAACTTGTCATATGCAGTAGTGGAAAGTAACTAATTACAAATACTTTCGTTACAGTACTTGAGTAGATTTTTTTCATTTTTTCTACTTTCTTGAGTATAATTAAATTGTGGTATTTTTACTCTTACTTGAGTAAAATAAAAATAAAGTATTCAACTTCTCTACATTTATTTTTCATAAAAAGTACAAAGTACTTTGACAAAGGTGCCGACGGAGCAACAGGGCAAGCTGACATTTGACAGACACTTACTGCGGTGGAGCCCTGGGCTTCAGCCAATAACAGACATATCTGAAGCAGTTCAGCCAATAACAGACAGGTCTGACTCGGGTGCAAAACCAATCAAAACCTCCAGTTCGACTGGGGGGCGGGGCGTTCAAACCGCGCTTTGAGTTTGACATTCAATGAATCACTGGCGTTCGTGTTTTGAATCAGTAGCGCTAACGTTTCAGTATTTCAGTGAATGTAAGTGAGTATTCTGCTCATATTTAATTATGGCAACTACTGAAATGGGTCATACCATTGATAATACCAGAGCACTGAGCAGTTGAAGTAAATAAAAAAGCTCGGCTCATAACATAGACGCAGTTCTGCATGGACGGAGCAAGATCAATGTAAGTGTCTAAAATACATGCACACAGTTCAATTAATTGTAAAGCTCGCCCTGTTTAACAATACAGTTAAACTAAATATACGAAGCAAACTTTGTACAAAGCTGAAAAAACAGTGAAATAAGATCGCATGATTTATCTGTCAATCAGATGCAAGTAAAAGTGTAGTTCGTTCCTATAGCAACAGTGGGCTCCCAGCACATTTTCGGTAGGCTACAACGAAAAAAAGATAATTTAATTTAACATGTTAACCATAAGTTACCCCACTTAATTTTTATTTATGTTTTTTACTGGGATTTTTTTATTCATACTGTTTTATTGTTTTTCATACCTTTTTTATCAGACCTCTCAATTAACCTTTGCTTTCAATTCTGAATGATTCAAATCAAAACATTCAAATGATCTTACCTGGACGTACTTTTCAAAATTAGTCATAAAAAAATTGCTCTTGACAACAGAGAAAGCTAGTAGTCTATATGTGGAGCACTTTTATCATGGATGGATGCACTTTTTTGGGCTTCAAATTTTCTCCAGTCATTCACTGCCATTATAAAGTTTGGAAGAGCCAGGCCTTTTTTTAATACAACTCTGATTGTATTCGACTGAAAGCAGAAAGTCATATCTTCTAAGGTGACTTGAGGGAGAGTAAATCGTGGGCTAATTTTCATTTTTGGGTGAAATATCCCTTTAAAGACATACATCATTCTTTTGAAAATACCTGATAGTTTGATAAACACAGATATATTATAGCTATAATGTTTTTGTCTTCATGTTTCATCAGTCAAAACATCACTATTTGCATGTTATTACATACATTAAGGCATTTCCTGAAATGTGTAAGTTTAATACTTCTATGCATCAGTACTAGGCCTTCAGTATGAATCAAAGAGATGACATGAGAGTGTTTAGCGCTCCATTTCGCTATCATCTTCCCATTTTGGGTAAAAATAGAAAAATACTAAAGTACTTTGTAACGTAGTTACTTGAGTAGTTTTTAAGCAAACTACTTATTTACTCTTACTTGAGTCATATTATTTTTCAGTACTTCTACTCAAGTAAATTATTACTTAAGTAGCAATACTTTTACTTAAGTACAATTTGTCAGTACTCTTTCCACCACTGGTCATATGTAATGACCAGTCAGAATGTCTACTTAATGGGACTACGCATTCATATAGGGCTATGCATTAGATACGTCAGGTCACCCTTCTGCAGGAACTCCACTCTCTCTTAAACACGTGAACGGCCGTTCCCAGAAGCCAGTGATTATGGCTTAAAAAGTTTTAAATATGGATATTTTTCTTAGAAAAACCCATCACATCACTTCAGAAGGCCTTTATTAACCCCCTGTCTTATGAATTACTTTTATGATGGATGGATGCGCTTTTTGGAGCTTCAAAAACTCGGGCACTAGGCTACTAAATGCTATTACAAAGCTGGGAAGAGCCAGGATATTATCAGATTGTGTCTGGCTGAAAGACATATACAACTAGGATGGCTTGAGGGCGAGTAAATTATGGGATCATTTTCATTTTTAAGAGAACTATTCTTTTTACAAACGATAACTAATGGGAGTGATACACAAAATTTGTGGTCAGTGGCACTGGCAGTAACAATGGAACAGTACTATGTAATGAATGAAGTACAAGACTAATTGAAACGATACTAATCAATCACTATAGAAATAAGTGCTAATGCACTATACGTAAAATAAAAATAAATGCTAGTTAGTTCAACAAAATTGTTAAAACAGATTGTCATAAACAGAAATAGTCAACTTTCTACTTGCTTCAGGTGGGTAAGATTATCGATTGGTTTTGTGTGTGGAAGTATAGGCTTCTGTACCTCCCACCGGCTGCATGTGAGCATGAACAGAGAGAAGGGCAGCGCGGTGCCGGACATGGCATGTGTGGAGGGCATGCTGTACTCCGTGTTGTAGAACACCTCAACTTTGACCACAGGAGGAGAGGGAGGGCGGGTCCAACGGACCAGATCTTTCGTGGACTGGCCGAAGAACAGCACCCAGGCCCACACCACGATGAGCTGCCGGCTCACATAGGGGTCGACGTTCCACATCAAGAAGGGGAAGAACACGATGAAAAACATCTCATTGCCCAGCTCGGTACCAATGGTGAAGAGATAGAAGAGAAACTTGTTCTCGATGATGAACTCTTGGCCAACATCCCCAGTCAAAGAGTTTCTGCGTAAAGGCTTCACTCTGCCTTTGGAGTCCCTATCTGCCTCTCGCCCCGAGGGTGCGTTGAGAAAAGCAGCGGGACATTCTTCCGGTTCAACATCTCCAGCGGCATTTAAACTTTTTCTCAGCCTTTGGCCCGGGAGTCCGTGTGCTGAATCCCCACTAGCCGCGCGGTCTTCCTGACTTTGCCCCACACAAACACCGTTGACCGCAAGCTTCGCGTCACTCTCGCTAGCCTCGGTTGTTTTTTTAGGAAACGTGCCGCGGACGCCGCAAAACTGCTGGAATCTGGCGACATGGCAGGGATCCTGTAGGTATCGACAAAGGCAAACGAATCTGTGGAGCGCCTCGCATGCCATGGTGAAACCGAAAGGGCTCTTTTACCTGAATCAATATCACACGCGCGCGCGCTGCAAGCGAGATGCTGTAAACACAAGCGCGTGCAAAGCTGCGCTAAACAATGGAGATTATATTGTACGGCGCGTAGCTTTACAATCCTCGAGTCTTCAAACCACAACAGACATTGCTAAAATAGAGTGGCTGTTTGACTGGGAGCTGGGAAGTACCCGTCCGTTATTAAGCAGGGAGGGCGACAGATGAGGCATGTAACGTAACGTTACGTAGTTGAAGGCGGGGACGCGCGCTGGTAATGACGCTCAGTAGGTCCCGGTTATTTTCAATTACGGTCTGCAGACAATATTTAATTACAAATAAGTTATAACTATCATGAAACAGGAGGATCTGAAAATGGGTGGCGCTCGACATAGTCAGGAACGATGAGTCCGAATAATAAATCTTCCTCAGTTATTCACTGTGCATATTCAATGGATATTACGTTTTTGGTGTCATTTTCAAATGTAAATGATCGTACAGGACGCTTCTGAAGCAGCTCGTTTTAATGGCGTTTTCACGTGGTACCTGTTACTTTTCTCCTTGCTGGGCAGGCTTCACCAATCACACTCGTTTTAGAAGAACTAGCCTACTAAACTATTTTGTAGGGATTGCTGGGGATTCCTATTTGTACGAATGGCGGAAAAATACTCAATTAAATCATTCGTTTTTTAGGAGATGTCTCAAAGACAAAAACGTAATTTATATGATTTAATTGTGGCTTTTGAGTTTTCGGCTTTTAAGCAGTCAAGCGCCCCCCGAAGGATTAACTATTTTTTGTCAATATCATTATTGTAACATTTTAACCACGTGCAACTATACATTTATAATTCACAAGTAACTTTTCAAAAGAGCAAGAAACTGATGCATAGGCTAAACAGAACAGGATAGCATAAACAAGAAAATTATTTCTATAGGTCGTCTAAATGAGTATGAGGTTTGGATAATGAAATACCTCATAATTTAGAAATAAAAAATGTTAAGTTTGTATTGATCAATTATCTTAAGAATAGAAAAGAGGAAAGGAAAATGTGGCCAAAACTGATTACATTACTGTAATTTACAACTACCTGCAGATCAAATTTGTGAAACATTTTTTATTTATTATTTATTTGTTTATTTAGTTATTTATTTAACAGGGACAGTGTATGGCACTCAGCCATACCAGAATTAGCTACAGGCTAAATTTCATCTGTAGTCCCTGGGCAGGAAGAGGTAACATATATTAACAATCCAACAAACACATATAAATATACCATAAAACGTTATCACGTAAATAACCTCTGACAACAAAGTTTCACATTCTTAAAAAAACACAATAAAACAAAACAACAGAACAAAATAAAGTGCAATATTAATAAACAATATTAGGATACGACAAAAAATGTTTATGTTTCATGTTAATGGGTACACAATTGTATAGATTTTAGCCATAATTTTAAGTGTTTAGGTTGATGTGCAGAATTAGCCAGATTCCTCATTTAATAAGGTTTCTTGTGTGCATGTCGAGGATATGTGTAATGAGTAGTTCTGCTGACACTTGTACAATTGCATCTCATGGGTTTAAATAGACAAAGAAAAGAACTACACAACACTGGATTCAGACCTTTGACACTGCCTTCTCATGCGGATTACAACACATATGACTATGTGGAACACACCGGACACAGAGGGTGGTTTGTGGTCAGATAAAAAGTTTCCCCTAAATTAATCGGATTAACAAAATTAACAAAGTTTCCCTAAAATAATCGGATTTTATTTACCCTGTGGGACTATCATAGGTTACGTCTTGTGGCCACTGGAGTGGTGTCAATGATGCTTAAATTAAAAAGAACCTTGGGTGCATTTCTCCACTAGAGGGAGACTTTACACAGCTATTGATTAACTGGTAGTGTTGGATATATATTTATTTATTTATTTTTATATAATAATTTTAAATGATTTGGCCGAAGAGTGTATGAAGAACATCAAGGCTTTCTAAAAATATAAATGCGCACCTGTGCTTTCCCAATATGAACAATGCATCTAGCTAAGCAAGAAAGTAGGAGATTTGTAAGCTGAATCATACCAGAAATGCAATAAGAGGATGGGTAGATTTCTTTATTATATGTATTTATGTAAACACAAATATATGTAAATATACGGTATATAAAAATAATAAACATAAGAAATAATGAAATGCTTTAGACTTCAAATAATAAAATAAAACACTGGATTACATAATGCAATGTTTGACAACTTTTCAATTGAACGTATAGATGCTAGGATGAATAGGGTGCTGTTTTGTGCAATTTAACTGACACACAATTAATGACTTAGTACAATATAGCCATTTCACCACTTGAATCTTCTCCGGTCTTTGCGTCTCACTAGAAAAGGAAAAACAAATACTTACACATATACATATATATATATATAAATAATCAAGTAGTATATACACAAGTTATAATATACAAGTTAAATGTATCCCAGTAAAATTGACTGTTTATTGAAACTACACTTACATGCATTTTTGTCTTCCTCCATCACACTCAGAAGCCAGTCCTGTGTCTGTTCTGGCTCACCTTTTTCAGACAAAATACATCATATCAGCACCAACTTCTGACCCAAAATTTGTTCGTTTTATATGTCTAAAAGAGGGCCTTAGCCAATTCTGACCTGGTTTGCCAAAGTTTTGATAGGTTCTGGTCCTGAGGGATGGGGGTCTCCCTTTACGACCAGACAGGGCTTGAGTTCCAGAGCCTGATGTTACCATCTCAACCTTTCTGTGGCGCCTAGATTTAGTTCCCTTTACACCATGTGCCAAAGCCATGTGAAAAGAGAAACAACCCATTTTCTGTCAACAGCAGGAGTTTCCAAAGAGTTGACTGAACAGCCAAATAATTGAAACAAACAAACATACAGATGATTAATATATATTTGGATTCTAAAAGTGATCGCAAAGGGGCCGTGAAAATGCATTATCAGATTTTTATATAGTTTCTGGAGGTTAGCGTGTCAAAAAAAAAATCCATCCACATTTTCACTCTGTCACACTTGTTGATGGACAGACAAGAGTTGTTAAGGTGATTGATTTACATACTCATGCTAGGGGCATGTAGAGGAAAATTGTGACATTACAAATGGGGAAGTTTAAATGCCTGGTGTTTCAGAAGCAAGGAAAACAAAAACTCATGACCTGAACAATGACCTTAATGATGTCAAGCAAAGCAGTATTTGTAGCAACAAGAAAATCTCAAACCTTTGACACGTGGCCATATGATTTTGACTTGATGGCGGCAAGCAGATCAGCTCTACTGGAGGACTGCAGAAAACAATACCACGTTTAATTTCCATAAATTCAGGCGCCTTTTTTGTAACCATGAAAGGTGTCTTTACGATGTAAAGTTCTAAGCAGGGTTTAACTCGCCTCTGATTTCTGAGTGGTTTCCTTTTTAGAGTCGTTATCCTTCGCAGCCTAAGTACAAATGTAATAATGCACACTAGTAAGACAGTTGGGCCTATATAAATTGAACAAGAAAAAAGCTCTTTTTCAAAAACAATTGTTATCACAATGTGTGATAACAACAAAAAAAAATACTTCAAGGTCATTCAGAAATGAAAACTAGTCAATGCATAGTATTACAAGTCCACCAACTCACAGTGGTTTTGTCCTGCCACTGCTGGTACTCAAAAGTACATTTCCTAAGCAAATCTGTCAGGTTAAGCAGTGTCACTCCAGATGATGTGGGCACCGATGATTTCTTCAGTCTCTCATAATAACCATGCACGTTTGCAATTTCCTGCATATCAAAAAATACTTCATTAATTTCAAATAATCAATTACTATGAGTCACGCAACAATGATTTCAATCCTCTATTAATTTCAAATTATCTATATGACAAGAGAGATTACACAAATATTACAATAAAAACATTTCACTATACTAAATACTCACTCCTAGCATTTCAAAGGAAGCAAGTTCAGCCACTCTGTCCTTGCGGGCCCGAAACTCTTCGTTCACATCGTGCTGAACACGTTCGCTCGCTTCAAATGTCAGCTGTGAGTCAGTCACATTCAGAGTTTTCAGACACTGTTGGAAAATACACCCCAAAACACAATACCATAGGTAGAACCTGCTGACCTTCTTGGGCATGGCAGTGAAATAAAAGGCCTTAGCTGACAAAAGCCTTTTTAAGATGTAAACAACATCCAAATGCTGGCAACTTTTTGCCTCTGTGATAAGCTTCTGCACATCGTTCCAGTCCTTCAAAGCAATCCTGATCTGAGTAAAACAGACAATGAATCAACTTTATGTTTCTCATATTCAGAAAAAAAATGACAGGTAATGCTGGATCATCGAGCTTGATTAAAAAGAGTGAGAGAATATAGACACGGATCACCTTTTCCTTAGGCCAAACAAGTTGTGTATTGTAAAGGCCATAGATCATATACAGGCCTCCAACCCGAATTTGAAAGCTGTATGGGGGCAGAACGTATCTGTAGGCTATGGTGAAAGAGAGCCGCGTGAAGGATCTGTTCTCATGGTTGGAATGAGTTCCACTGATGGGAAAAAAAACAGGAGAGTGACCGAAAAACATTACTTGTTTCCCGTTTACAGTAAAAACAAAAAGTGTAATTTATTCACTCTCATGTTTAAAAATTAGCCTATTACATCTCCTTTTTCCTTCAAAATTAAAAGATAGTGCAGAATGTCCTGGCTGATTTTTTTTTTTTTTTTTTGCATACAGTGAAAGTGAATGGAAACGGACTTTGCAAAAATGGACAAAGACCCATTAAAATAGTCTATGGCAATATTCCAGGATTTCCAATTCTGAAAGGTAATCAATACACACAAAAAAAGTGTGCTTGGACACATTAAAATATGGGTCATCAGCTCTGACATCAATTATGATCAGACATACTGTAAGACCCAAAAGAACCAATGAAAACTGACTTCAAATCAGTAAGAGTGGCTGAACTTCATTAATGCTGACAGAATCAGCTTGATCCAATTTTTTAATTCAGCCGACTTAAAAGGATAGTTCAAACAAAAAATTAAATTTGACATTTACTCACCAACCATTTATTCCAAACTTGTATGACTTTCTTCTGGGGAACATTAAAAAAATTTTTTTTTGAAAAATGCCTCAGTGTTTTCCCATTAAAATTAAGTCAGTGGTAACCACAAATTTGGTAACCAACACTATTCAAAATATTTTCTTTTGTGTTTCACAGAAGAAGAATTAAAGTCATACCGATATTATGGTGTGTAAATATGACAATTTTCATTTTTGGGTGAAGTCTGTTCCTCACACACAATTGGGTTCTCTATGAAATGTTATTATATGTTAAATTCTGCTTTAGTTTTTTCTTCCAAAGACAACAAGTAACTTAGTGGTGTTTGAACAACATGAGTTTGAGTGAATGGCAATTTTCATTGTTGGGTAAACCATTTAAGTGTGGCAAACATATTAAAACATCATAGTGCCTGTACGGATGACCTTTGGGGATTCAGTAAATAATTAACAACCATACCAATGCAAGCCTGATTCGCAGATTTTGATAAGCAATAAGTCAATTTAATTATCTTTTAAACCACTTAACAATTAAGTGCAGTGATGTAGATGTGGTACTTACAAGAAAACACTAGAAAAGTCCATCTCCCTCCAGATGGCAGAAAACTCCTCATACCGAACCGTCTCGGTCTGCTGGAATCGGCCCAGAAGCTCCTCGCAGTCGCTTTTGAAATGAGCCCCGTAGTACTCGCACTGCTTTTCTACTCAACCACACACTCACGTGAGAACCTAGCATTGATATCAAGCAACCATATATGAAATCATATTTACAGTAACTTACTCTGCGCCATCACCTCACGTCCTCGAACTTTCCTGTTTACAAAATGGTGATTAGGTGAGTGCACCTGTCCGCGCGGTGATTTAACAACCAGGTGATACTGTGTGGGTGCGTTTTGTTAGGCCTATAGCTTACGAATATGGTTCAAACCTGGAAAATATAATCAAAATATATTCATATGAATACACGTTGCTTGCAACATTATTGAATAGCAATATTTTATTATAATGTATCCTAATGTTGCACATGATAAGGTCGTCACTCACGTGACATGACACAGTACGCTCTCATCACCCATTTTCTCACGCAGTGGAGAAAAGAGGACACTGACACCACGCCAACAGGCAAGAGAATGTTATTACATTCTCTAAGTGTTATTACAAAATTAAATAACTACCGATTTGGCGCGCTTTAATGTGACGTGGCATCGCTGTATCCTCAGTTCAAGCGGCACGTGTCTTGAACCAACCAATCTGAGCTCTTTATTAGGCTACTAGTTATAGCACCAAATAAACATGAATTGACATGTTGAAAGATACAGCTTTCTGAAATGTATGTCTCATGTAATCGCTCAATCGGTGTTTCAACCGCGGAAAGACGTGAATAAAAAAGCTAGAGAACAAAATGTCACCTAAAGCCATTCAATGACAATGACCAACATGTTAGTTCGAAACTCTAGAGAGGAGCCTACATCATTAAAAATATTATAAAATGATTATACCTGGAGGAAAGAGATTTACACTTTGATGAACATCTCACCTTGTGAGAAGACAAATTGGGACCAGTCATTTTGGATGAGGTTCAGGCGCAAAACTCAATCTCGCCTAGGGCAACCAAAGGGCTAGAGCGGGGCCTGCAGGAGCACGTCTAGTGAAAACACTGTTGCTGGTTTTGCATGGTACCTGGCTACCCATGTCAAAAATACTCTGGAGGGCAGTATTCTCTTGTTCTCAAATATTGACCCGTTTGGCAATGACACCTACGAAAACTATCAATAGATTTCTCGATCAAATCAATTTAATTTCTGATCTTTCAACTGTCACAAAATGCCTGGTGTGATGATAATGATTCTTTGTTAAAATTACCAAATGTAAAAGAGTCCCTCTAATTGAAGAATCACCAATCAACACAAGAATAAAGAAATGTAGTGATATTTAAGAGCTTCAATTAAAAAATGAAAGTGGATCCCACCTCTTATTCTCCTCTCTCCCTGGCTCTTTCCTCCCATTATCTACAGGCGTCTCATCAAGCAGATGAGGATGGTTCTCTGTGGTTTTGGTGGTAATTTTGCAACACATACAGTATATAGACATAACATGGGGGAAGATGCCCCCCTTTAAGAACAATGTGAATTTACTTTAAAACTGTAACATATTTAGATATAAATTTAGCATGTGGAGGATGATGATGCATCAGCCAATGTGTTATTATAGGAAATAAATAAAAACATTTGCTAATTTAGTTGCTATAACAAAGATGTAAAATATTAAGAGGGTTAAAATGAAACCCTCATCTTAAAAATAATAACACAAGTAACAACATGCCACTTAGGGCCTTCTGCGCCAGATCTGGGGGGGTCATCTTACCCCAAGGGTCTAATTTTAACTTTTTACTTCCACAAATCCCTCATTAACAAATAGACACAAAAATTTGATATTCAACATAATGTAATGTCATAGATCACTATTTTCCAGACACAAAATTAAATGCATTAATCTAAAAACTGTTTCAGCTGACTAAATCTCACAAATGTTAATAGTCAGATGAAATGAAAACATTTAAAAAATAACGTACATATATATTACGTATAGATAACACTGTATAATACTATATATAACATATTATAACACTCTCCACACTTTGCTCTTACTCTTCATCTCAGATTGTTTCCTTCTATTGTTGGTATCAACTTTCAGTGCACCTGTGCACTCTGAGCTGCAGGCTCATATTTTGTACAGTTGGTTTGATCACATCATCCGAAACAGCGATTTTGAGCCGTTGTGTGTAAACGATGACAGCTGTGTTGTAGTTGTGTTTAACTTGTACCGCTCACGTTTAACATTTTGCAACACAAGTCCATCACAGAACAGAATGTGTTTAGTTTTGAAAAAAAGAGTGCATGAGATTGCAAATAGTGCCTGAACTTCTTTAAGGTTTTACAGAAAGAGTGGTTTATTCGACAAGTCAGTTTAGGCCTTTGAGAATTTGGAAAAACTGTATTATAAAACTGCCCTTGAATGAAATTGAAAAAAGTTTTCTTAAGGTTTTCCCATGCTTCTTACAATGGCTTCCAGCATATAGTTACGATTATAATATTTAAAAATAAAACCTTTTCTTTTCTTAAACACAAAGAAAGACAATTTCATGTTTTAAAACAAAGCTGTTTTACTGCTTAATGTAATTAAATTACATTTTAAACTAACTTTTTAACTTCAAAATAATAATTCAGAAATTGAAACAATGTTCATCATATAAATGTATTCAAGTCACATATGAATTACATTTGAATGTACTTCTGAATAACTTAATAGATCCAGATAAAAAAAATATATATTATAAAGTGGTATGTCAATTGAAACATGCGCCACAAAATTCTGGTCCACAATTGTCTTTTACTGATTTATGCAATAAACAATACATTTAGTGCTAAGAGAATAAAGGAGAAGACTGGAGACTGCAGAGATAAATGAACATAAGATTACAATAACATAAAAAGAAAATGTCTTTCCTATTGAAAAACGAGATAAAAGGTCATAAAATACTTGCAGGACATTGTCAACAGGCTGAATTAATCTGAAAGCATAATGAAAACAAATATTGTCTTACTTAAAACTAAGCATTTGTGTTCTAATGCCATTATAAATAATTGTAAAACTGGGACAAATGATACATCAGCTTTGCATGATCTAAAACTGCTCATGAAGCAGAAAAATGATTATCAGCTATGACTTCTTACAAGCATTAAGCATCTACCACCTAGGGAACTAAACAGAAATAAAAATGAACACTAAAAATATAAAAATCTAATAAAAAAAAAGGGAATTTACAATCATGGTATGATGTTCTCATGATGGGTTTTGTTTCAAAGAGGTTAAAACAGATTTATAGTTTAATTATGAACTATAAATCTGTTTTAACCTCTTTGAAACAAAACCCATCATGAGAACATCATACCATGATTGTAAATTCCCTTTTTTTGCACATTCTCCATTACTTTCAATATCTCTTTTACAATTCATATGTGCTGTTCAAGAGAAAACTGAAAGGTACGCAAGTAAATATGAATGCAATGAAAAGCAACACTCACAAACATCCAACAGCATTTAACCATTGAGCCTATGAGTGCACACACAGAGCTGTTACGTAACCGTTACACAACAAAACAGAGAAAAAAATAAATTGTTCAATCTTTCAGTAAAAGTACATATTTGTAAAAATGGTTTTGTATATTGCATGGACTGCTGGTATTCTGTCTTAAGAAAATAGATTATTGTGCGACTGTAGCTACAATACACACACTCTGGGGGGGATAAAAGACAACAGGAGTTTTTTTTTTTAGGTGAAAGTAGGGAATCCAGAGGGAGTGTGTGAGATTGCACGCATCTGTGTCGGGGCAAGTTGTGCATTTCACATTAAGGCTCTTAACTCTTGTGATGCCACTGTAAAGTTACATTACGCTTCTCTGTCTCCAGGCCCTCTACACACTGGGATGGATGGACTCCCTCTGGGATCTTCTTCACATCACTGACGGGATCAATAGAAGGTGCAGGTCATTTATTACATTTTTAAAACACTGGGGTTTATAGAGAATAAATGGGGTTCGGAATAAAAGGAGACATATGGAGGCAGATTTCAGGGATCGTGGGGGTCAAGGGGCGAGAGAGGGATGCAATGTCCAGAATGGCTAAACACAGCAGAGTTCAGTTGACTTGGTCCAGAGCACGCAGGAGCTCCTCTCCCTGGAGCAGATGATGGCGGTCCTGCACAGGAGCGTTGACTTCGCAGTCATAACGTGTTAGCTGAGGCAGCCCGCCGCTGCTCTCTAAAGAACTGCACAACAGACGACTGGCCACATCTAGTCAGAGGGGAAAGAATACAAACTGATTTACTGACAACTGTATAACAACACGCTAAGATTCAAAGGAAAATTATCAAGCGTTACCGTTAAATAAAAAGTAACAAAATATTTGCCATCCTAAATAAACGTCATTTTTTTCAACAAATATCTTGATATTTAAATCATGATCATGAATATGGCTTTCCTGTGTTTCTCACAATGGCTTTCGTCATCTTGGTTACACAATACTGCTTTCGATAATATTTTGAAATAAAACACGTTTTAATACATACACTGCTTCTTTTTTTTTTTACCTACACGTATGTAAATAATTAAAGTGCATATTGAACCAGCGGGGCATATATTTATTTAATTGAATAGCAGCCTTTGTGAATTAATAACATCACTATGCTATACTATGATCTAAAAGGTTTTAACATATGTAAATGTTAAATGATTTAAAAATTAAAAAAATGTAAATGATGTATTTATGCTTATTAGACCTTTTTCTAAGGCTGCACTATATATTAAAATCATTTAGATTATAATATAGGTGGTTCATGGATTCCCGTCTGTGGAATGCGCCACTTCCGGTATTTTGCTTGTTCTTCGACACTGGTATATTTCAATTGAGTATTTTTTTAAATCGACTACTCGAATTTCGCCGTGGAATCGTGACAGCCCTACTTATAACTGTGTATACACGCCAAAATAGTATTGTTTTTATTAGTAGAGCACATTTAAGGTCACCATGATGATGTTGGACCAAAATGGACCATTCTTATATTTTACAGAATGTTGTTTATTATAAATAATTTATCCGTGCATTATTACTTTTTTTTTCAAATGTATGTGCACTCGTAATCGTTAAATAAAAAATGTAAACCTCCCCTCCACCTCCTAATGATGTTGTTCTCTTCATGATGCATGTCTCGTGGAGGGTGGGGCTAAATATCCACCACAGCTGACAGCAAACTGGCAACTTCCTACGATCATTTCCCGAAGGACGAAATCAAGTCTCGCCCTACTTTTTTTTTTCTCATTCTAGAAGCCATTTTACTCTTATATATGTCACAATAGGGAAGAAAAGACTAATCGCAACTTCCGTTTCATGCCGACTTTAAACTTCCATAAAATAGATGGTCCAATGATGATGGTCTCATCACTCACCAGAGGGCAGGATAAGAATGGTTTTGTTCCCCCCGAGCACACTCGATCCTTTAACTTCTAAAACCTTTGCCCTTTTTCCAGGCTCTATAGCACTGTCCACACTCTGAAGCAAAGCACCCTGCGGGAAATAGTAGAGTGGCCATTAGCATGGGTGTTACATAGAAAACAGAGCTCAAAAAGATCACTTATTCATCAGCCATGTTTCCCTTTCAGTTAAAAATACATGCAAAAAGAAACTGGAATATATAGTGCATAAAACAAAGTAATGTAATGCAATATTAATAATGAAAATAATATTTAACAAAATAAAGTACTTTTATACATGCATCTTTACATACAATCTGTGTATAAAATCTAATAACATACTGACCAGTCCAACAGCCTCAGAAAGAGATGTCACTTCCAGCTTTCTCTTACGTTGGACATTCTGGATGGCTAACATCTTTGGAGACAGCTCTCTGAGAAATTGGAGCAACGGACAGAAGATCAGTTAATCTACAATTAATTTCATCAAAAAGTAAGTCCAAATCAAAGCTCTTATGCTGATATAGAACTGTTTTGGCTCGCCTCCAATCTACTTGCAGTTTAATACGGATCAGCTATCTGATCCCTGTGCAAATCGATTGTTAATGATGCCAGCCGGTAGTTGTGCCAACGGAAGCTTTACCTGTTATTGAGCTGATTGCTGCTCTGTGGGGTGGGGGATCGAGCCGGGGAAGCGTCCCGACTGCCGCTGAAGGGCGAGACAGGAGCGCTGCACACCTCCTGCAGCTGATGCAGAGGTGAAGGGGCCTGTGATGATGGCTCCTGTGTCACTGCGCTGCAGGAGGAAGAGGCTGGAGATGCAGGTGAGGGTAAGGGCTGGAACAGGGAGCTCATGGCTGAAACAGAGAGAGAGCTGGAGGGGAGCGGATCCAGTGGAGAGGGGATGCGCAGCTGGAAGTCATCATCCATTGGGATGTATGGAGCCAGCATTTCTAGGTCGAGATCCCCCATGGCCTAGAGGTCACAGAAATGTGTGTTCTGAAGTTTATGCAAATGCATAGTCAAGTCAAGTCAAGTCAAATATATTTATATAGCGCTTTTCACAATACAGATTGTATCAAAGCTGCTTCCCAGTATCAATCAAAACAACTTAACAATGTTTGTTTATTACTGGGAAAAAAAAGACATCCAAGTTTGGTAGAGCTGATCAATGGTATGATTGGTTAATTAATTTGAAAAATGACCACAGAGAGAGAGATATGGCAGATAAAGGTTTACCTGGGAGGAAAAGGGGGTCTTTGCTTCGTTATCAATAGCAAACAGTTTTTCAACCAGGTCCAGTTTGAATTCAGAACTGATGTCGGAGTCCACTTGGAAACAGTAATCCATGGGGCTGTTGGGCTAAGAACAAAAAACAGCTAAAGTAAGTCTTTGAGAGAGACAGAATCTCATTAGCCCTTAAAAAGCAGCAATCAGTTTGAAATGAATAACAATACCAGCTTAAATAAAAGCAAGTGTTTCATTTGTCTTTACCCCTGAGGAGATGAGTCCAGATGTGGAGAGTTTGTTCGTGGAGTTTGGAACACAATCAGAGGCAGAGCTGAAAGGGAAGTCCTCTGCTCCGGACTCTAGTTTGGACAGAACTGGGCTGGAGTCACTGGGCGTCAGAGCAGACAGGCTGATGGGCAGTTTCTCACTGCTGGAGGGCAGCATGACATCATTGTAGAGGGGCACCTCCTTCAGCGGCTGCATGTCAGAGTCTGGAGGGAATTGAATACTGTTCATTATTATTGGTAGAACACCAAGGAAACAATTGTGTGTGTATTCATTTCTTACAAAAATAAGATTATGAATCCATATTTCTCAAAGTCGAAGAGGATTAGTTAATGTCTTTGTACATGTTTCTGTCTTTAAAAGATTAAAAAGCTGTTGAGAAAACACATTTGGTTATGTAATGGTACACTACCATTCAAAAGGTTTGGGGTCAGTAAGATATTTATTGGGAAATAACTTGGACTTTTACACTGTTACAAAAGATTTCTATTTCAAATAAATGCTGTTCAATGTTTTCTAAATTGATAAGAAATGTTTCTTGAGCACCAAACATCAACATATTGGAATGATTTCTGAAGAATCATGTGACACTGAAGACTGGAGTAATAGCTGTGGAAAATTCACCTTTGTCATCACAGGAGTTTATTACATTTTAAGTATATATTAAAATAGAAAACAGTTATTTTATTTAAATTAAAATAATATATCATAATATTACTGTTTTATATTTATTTTACATAATATTACTGTCAAATAAATACAGCCTTGAGAAAGCATAACTGCATAAGCAACTTCTTTCAAAGTCATCACAAAATAAAATCTTACTGACCTAAAATCTTTGAATGGTAGTATATGTACACATGTCAGTCTCAGACACTGTTGGTCACCAACTAGCTGTCGATCGCAAATATGCAATCTTCAAATTCTGGTTGTCTTACATTACTTGTGGGCTGCACAAGGTAGCATAACTCCAGGTCACAAACCATATATCATTAATGTAATTTTATTTGGACAATTACACTTTTTTTAACTCTAAAAACCAACATTGTGGAGGGGAAGCGTTCATACAAGTTGCATGAATATCATCTATGGCTAAACGAGATGAGAAAAATTTTAATGAATATAAATATAATAATAAACACTCGCTCTTTATTCAAGTTGACTTGAATCGCCAGCTCTCAATAAAAGCGAATGACCTCCGATTATTGCAAGTTGCTGTCAAAGTGAGCAAAGCTTAATCTGTTCCATTAAAAAATGTAACCATCCACCAGAAAGCACCTGAGTTGTTGAAGTCCAAAGAGATGATGGTGTCTCCTGCTGCAGGCGCCAACACAGTGAGGGCCTCAGGCTCCGCTTTTAGCTTCTCATAAAGGTCAGAGCCCTCCAAGGAACACTTGAGGCTATCTGGCTTGAAGAGTTTGAGCATGTCCACATGTCCATCCACATCTTTCAATTCCACATCTTTCAATTCCTGGCTCTCTACAGCCTTGGGCTCTGTCATAGTCTGCTGCAGTGACAGGACAACGTCCCCCTCCACAATGCCACTGGACGGGACAGAACAGTTAAGTTAGAAATATGATCACAGATGCACTTTGGTTTTTTATAAAAATCCTGATCCACTTAAAATTAAACAAAACTGGATCTGTACCTGAGAACGTAGTTGACGCACACAATGCACTGTGGCTGTGAATTCTTTGGGTTGTAGATAACGGTAGCCTGAGTCTCCACCCACACAAAACCACCTTTCTTAGCCATCATGCGGTACTGGCTTGTGGTAGCCTGACCCTTAGCGAACACTGGGAAAAAATTACACATTCTCCAATTAGAATTATTTCACAAGACATCTTTTGTAGAAGTTTTGCATGTTTAAGTAAAACCTCTAACATGATCAGGTAGACATTGTCACCTGTACTAAATTAGTAAACTATGCCCAATAATTATCTAAATCCAGATACTCACGGTTTTGATGCGTCTTGGTGAGATGATCTGAATCCAGGGCATGATAGTATTCGTACACTGACCTGTTCAGCAGATCATCCGGCTCATATCCCATCAGCTCTGTGATCCTTTGGGAAAGAGTCAGAATGAGATGATTGTGTGTAAACTTACTAAACTACATACTAAAACATTTAATTTAATGGTTAGTTAATAGTTTTAGGTAAGAATAACAACAACACTGCTCAAAACAAAACAGTTCTGCATTTCTAGCTAATACGAAGCCGAGTCACTGTAACAGCTTCACGGTTAGCAGAGGCTTAAAATAAAACGTCTCGGTTACGGATGTAACCCTCGTTCCCTGAGTAGGGAACGGAGACGTTACGTCGGATGACGGAGAATGGGGGTTTCGCCAGAAAGCCAATCCTCTTCGAGTATTTAAAAACGAGCCTATGGCAATGAAATGCCAAGGGTCTGCGGAATTTGCCTAATGTATCTCCGCCTCACCGCGTGAGTATTTAAGGAGAGACAGGTGCAACAGCAGATCATGTCTTCGCTGAGGAGCCGAGACTGAACTCAGGCGTCTACCCAGCGGTACAGCGGAAGTGGCAGGGAGACGTAACGTCTCCGTTCCCTACTCAGGGAACGAGGGTTACATCCGTAACCGAGACGTTCCCTTTCGTAGTCACTCCGAGTTACGTCGGATGACGGAGAATGGGGGTCCCCGTGTAATCACGCCACCTTCACAGCTGTCTTCCAGTGCCCTGCGAAGTCTGACCTCCCTGTCGTGATATAGGCACGGACGAAGGAGTCCTACTTAACACAGGAATACCAAGGTACACTGGGAAGCATATCTCATGGGAGATATGCCGCAGCATGCCTACCCATAGGGAGGACTTAAGAATACACATATGGCCCAAGGGGGCTACATATGGAAGAACACTGGAGTGACCAGCCCGTAGGGTGGCATCTACTTTCAACTCCAGGAGTGGCAGGTGACTTGCCGAGGGAAAGACACATGCTCAAAGAGGCTTACAGTGGAAAATACACATGTGGGGGTTACTCAGAGGAGGAACCATGCACACGGAGGCACCTAGCCGACGCACAGGCAATAGACACTGGCGCCAGCGTCAACAGTGCTGGAGGAACTCAGGGCTTCAGAGAGGAAGGCTCACCTGAGGAAATATCGCACGTATCCAGTCCGTGGAGTGGAATGGCGAGCAAGCGAGACACTTCACAGCTCCCATGTTAGCTTGAAAAAGACAGTACATGGGCGGAGACTGGCTCCACTCGGAGATTGTAGAATCTGGCGAATGTGTTAGGTGTCGCCCAGCCTGCAGCTCTGCAGATGTCTGTTAGCGAGGCGCCACGCGCTAAAGCCCAAGAGGACGCCACACTCCGGGTGGAGTGGGCAGTCACACCAAGGGGGCATGGTCGACCTTGCTGCTGGTATGTCAAAGCAATGGCGTCCACTATCCAGTGAGACAACCTTTGTTTGGAGAGAGCCTTTCCCTTCAGCTTCCCACCATAACAGACAAAGAGCTGGTCTGAGGTCCTGAAACACTGCGTCCTGTCTACGTAAGCACGGAGTGCGCGTACTGGACAGAGCAGTGCCAAGGCTGGGTCTGCCTCCTCCCGGGGCAGCGCTTGCAGGTTCACCACCTGGTCCCGGAAGGGAGTGGTGGGAACCTTGGGCACATATCCAGGCCGGGGTCTCAGGATCACGTGAGAGTGGCCGGGCCCGAACTCCAGGCACGCTTCGTCAACGGAGAATGCGTGCAGGTCCCCTACCCTCTTGATGGAGGCCAACGCAACCAGGAGCGCTGTCTTCATTGACAGGATCTTAAGCTCAGCTGATTGCAGAGGCTCAAAGGGAGCCCTCTGCAGGGCACTTAAAACCACTGAGAGGTCCCAAGAGGGAACGAGAGGAGGGCGAGGAGGATTCAGTCTCCTCGCTCCTCTCAGGAACCTGAGGATCAGGTCGTGCTTTCCAAGAGACTTACCTTCAACTGCTTCGTGATATGCGGCGATAGCGGCCACATACACCTTCAGGGTGGAGGGAGACAGCCTTCGCTCCAACCCGTCTTGCAGGAAGGAAAGCACAACGCTGATCGAGCATCTCCTGGGGTCTTCTCGGCGAGAAGAGCACCAGTTGACGAAGAGGTTCCACTTCAACGCATAGACATGTCTCGTGGACGATGCTCTAGCGGAAGTGATGGTAGCCGCCACCGCTGGTGGCAGGGTACTCAAACCTGCCTCGTCCCGTCCAGGAGCCACACGTGGAGTCTCCAGAGATCGGGACGAGGGTGCCATAGGGTGCCCCGTCTCTGAGAAAGGAGGTCCTTCCTCAGAGGAATTGGCCAAGGAGGTGCTGTCGCGAGGAGTATCAGTTCGGAGAACCAGGTCTTGGTGGGCCAGTATGGGGCGACCAATATGACCTGCTCCTCGTCCTCCTTGATCTTGCACAGAGTCCGTGCGAGAAGGCTCACTGGGGGAAACGCATACTTGCGTAGGCCCTGCGGCCAGCTGTGCGCCAGTGCATCCGTGCCGAGCGTGCCCTCGGTCAGGGAGTAATACAGGGCGCAATGGGATGAGTCGTGGGAGGCAAACAGATCTATCTGTGAGTCCCCGAACTGGTCCCATATCAGCTGGACCGACTGGGGATGGAGTCTCCATTCGCCAGAGGTTGGCCGGAGCCGTGACAGCTCGTCGGCTGCACGGTTCCGCACTCCAGGAATGTAAATAGCACGAAGGGACCTCAGGTGCTTCTGACTCCATAAGAGGAGGTGGCGTGCGAGTTGCGACATACGGCGAGAGCGTAGACCACCCTGACGGTTGATGTACGCTACAGTCGCGGTATTGTCCGAGCGGACAAGTACGTGTTGACCCAGGAGCAACGCACGGAAGCGGTGCAGGGCAAGGCGTACTGCCAGCAACTCGAGGCAATTGACATGCATGAGGCGCTGGGGTCCTGTCCAGGAGCCCGCGGCTGCATGTCCATTGCACATGGCGCCCCAGCCCGTGGCAGAGGCATCTGTGGAGACGACAACATGCCTGGAAACTCGTTCTAGGGGAACTCCGGCCCGTAGAAAGCTGAGGTTCCGCCACGGGGTGAAGGTCTGACGGCAGGTCGGAGTTATTAGAACTCTGAGCGTACCGCGATGCCATGCCCACCTCGGGACTCGATCGCGAAGCCACAGCTGAAGCGGTCTCATATGAAGCAATCCGAGTGGCGTTGCTGCGGCTGCGGATGCCATATGCCCCAGGAGCCTCTGAAAAAGTTTCAGTGGGACCGCACTCTTGCCCTCGAACTGTCGAAGACAAGTCAGCAGTGAGTGTGCGCGCTCGCTCGTAAGCTGCGCGGACATGGCGACCGAGTCTATCTCCATACCGAGAAAAGAGATCCTCTGCACGGGGCAAAGTTTGCTCTTCTCCCAGTTGACCCGAAGGCCCAGACGGGCTAGGTGCCGGAGCACTAAATCTCTGTGTTCGCAAACCTGATCTCGAGAGTGAGCTAATATTAGCCAGTCGTCGAGATAATTCAGGATGCGAACCCCGTGTTCGCGTAGGGGAACAAGGGCTGCCTCGACGACCTTCGTAAAGACGCGAGGAGACAGAGCCAACCCGAATGGGAGAACCGCGTACTGGTATGCCTGCCCCTTGAAAGCAAACCGAAGAAACGGTCTGTGTCGAGGTAAAATGGAGACATGAAAGTAGGCGTCCTTCAGGTCTATCGCTGCAAACCAATCCTGTGGCCGCACGCATTCGAAAATGCGTTTGGCCGTGAGCATCTTGAACGGCAGCCTGTGAAGGGAGCGGTTCAAGACGCGCAAGTCCAGGATTGGCCGTAACCCACCGGTTTTCTTGGGGACAATGAAGTAGGGGCTGTAGAACCCTGACCTCATCTCGGCTGGAGGGACAGCCTCGATTGCACCCTTCGCCAGCAGGGTAGCAACCTCCGCTCTCATGACCGGGGCATTGCCACCGACCATAGTAAAGCGGACTCCCCTGAAACGGGGAGGAGACCGTGCGAACTGAATCGCATAGCCGAGCCTGATAGTTCGGGCGACCCAACGGGACAGATTGGGGAGCTCTAACCAAGCCCCCAAAAACTGATCCAGCGGAATCATCCGAGCCACAGGCGTCCCCCCGGAGGGGCAGCGAGGCGGAGTGACCGGCACAGGCAAGGGTGGCATAGCGGCCCTGAGCGTGTGCACAGCCAAGCTCCGCGCCCTGACAGAGGAGACCAGGGAAGGACCAGCGTTCCACGGGGGTCTGCTCTGCCAGGGGTCTGGCGATAGAGGGGGATGAGAGTGGTGTGGTCCGGGGACGGCACGCACTGTCATCCTCGCCCTCAGAGACAGAGGAGGACGAGAGTGGCGAGGCACGGGGGCGTCGCGCACTGTCATCCGGCTCTGTGTGCTCAGTGATGGACATTTCGGTTCTTTCTTTAACCACATTAGGGTGCTGCCCACCCGTGGGTGAGCAGCGGGGAGTGGAGAACAAAGGATTCTCCCCCGGCCCTCCACCGGGGGAAGGAGGGGGCCTGCAACCGCCTCCTGGGAAAAAACCGACACCATCACTGAGCAGCCCGTCTCAGGAACGCCGCTTGGCCTGGCGTTTAGCGGGGCGCGGGGCCTGAGGGGGCTGGGACGCCTTCCTGCGGCTTCCTCCACGACGCGGCCCGGGTGAAGGCTGCTGCTGGGGCCGTGCGGGAGGGGCGGGAGCCGCAGGGGGGCGTCCTCGGCGGCGAGCAGGCTGAGGCGTCTGTGCCGACGGCTGGGTGGAGGCAGCAGCTGGCCGTCGGGGCAGAATATGTTTTATTGCCTCAGACTGCTTCTGTGCGGTTGAAAACTGCTGGGCGAAGTCTTCAACCGCTCCGCCGAAGAGGCCGGCCTGGGATATGGGGGCGTCGAGCAGACGAGTCCGCTCAACGTCCCGCATATCGGCCAGGTTCAGCCAAAGGTGACGCTCCTGGACCACGCTAGTGGCCATCACCTGACCCAGGGAGCGTGAAGCCACCTTCGTCGCCCGGAGAGCGAGGTCGGTGGCGGCACGCAGTTCGTCGAACGTCCCTGGGTCAGTCCTGCCCTCGTGCATGTTTCTGAGCAGCTGGGCCTGGTAGACCTGCAAGGTGCTCATAGCATGCAGGGCAGCAGCCGCCTGTCCTGCAGCTCTGTGAGACCTCGCCACCATGGATGACGAGAATCTACAGGCCTTGGACGGGTGCTTAGGATTGCCACGAGAGGAGGCGCTCTGAGGACACAGTTGCATCGCAACAGAGCGCTCCACCGGGGGAATCCCAGTGTACCCATGGGCAGCTGCGCCATCGAGGGGAGGAAAGGCGGAGAAAGCTGACGAGCGTTCACGGGAGGTCAAAGGAGCCTTCCATGATCTCGACAGCTCCTCATGCAGCTCCGGGAAGAAAGGAATTGGGGTCGGCTGAGGCCGTGAGGCGGCAGCCGCACCCAAAAACCAATCGTCCAGCCGCGAGCGCTCGGGGCAGGGCGGAGGGTTCCACTCTAGCCCGATGCTCACGGCTGCCCGGGACAGCATGGCCGTCATCTCGGGATCCGACACGGGCAACGCTGGGACTCCCGAAGGAGGCAACGCAGCCGCATCCTCACTTCCCGAAGACTCTAGCCCACCTTGTGATGCCGCGATCGACATCGTGTCATCTTCTGGAGCGCCGAATGAAACACGCGGGACTTCCGAAGAAGGACCCGCCTGAATCACCGCGGCACTCGCGGGTTGCAACACAGCGGAGGGGGGTGTGGTCCGAGGACGCATCGTCGGATTGCTCCACACCGTCACCCTCAGATCACCCTGTCCCCCAGCCGAACTACCACCTCTCGTGGAGGAAGCAGGACGGGTGGTGGACGCGGGGACTCTCACTGAAAGATCATCGAGTCTTAATCTAAGTGTTGCGATGGTCATGTTCCCACAGAAGGAACATGAGTCATCCACGAGCGCTGCTTTAGCGTGTTCAAAGCCCAGACACACAAAGCAGCGCTCGTGCCCATCAGAAGATGACAGATAACGACCGCAACCAGAAGAACACGGGCGAGACATCTTTAAAAAGACGTGCCACGTGCAGCTCTTTTAGGAGAGGAAAAACTCTGCAATGCTGAGGCGACCAGGGAGAAAACACAAAGTCAGGCAGACCACTGCACAGATCGCAGGCAATGTGAAGACTCGCTGGATACCGCCGTCACACCAACACTGGAGAGTTCGCTCGTCTCGAAGAGGTGAGTCACTTGTAAACTCAGTTTGTGGCTGTGGAGTGAAGAGGTTCTCTTGGCTCCGAAGCGAAAACATGATCTGCTGTTGCACCTGTCTCTCCTTAAATACTCACGCGGTGAGGCGGAGATACATTAGGCAAATTCCGCAGACCCTTGGCATTTCATTGCCATAGGCTCGTTTTTAAATACTCGAAGAGGATTGGCTTTCTGGCGAAACCCCCATTCTCCGTCATCCGACGTAACTCGGAGTGACTACGAAAGGGAACAATGGCTTCTGCCACTAGGTGGCATTAATTACATTCGTAAAAGTACAGAATACAGGCTTTTGTTCTTTGGCATGCTAGACCAGTTCTGCAGCATTGCTTTTATACAAAGAGATGTAAACAACTTGTAGGTATGAACATTCATTGCTAGGTATAGATACCATCAAGGTAAACCCAAACACAAAAAGAAAAGACAAATGTGAAGTGGGGAAGGCAAAACCATTTACACGAAAACAAAATAAAGGGATGTCTGCCAATCTGTCTATCACCTAATCTAAGGGAAATTTGTTTGTAGTTTTGTGTATATAAGTCATTACATCTCTCTGCTAACCTTTCATCACAGTACGAGAACTTCATGTCCAGAGTGTGACGGCTAAGGAAGGTCTTGCTGTCCAGAGGCACCTCGATGTTTGAGGGATGAGGAATAGGCTCACAGATGAGCACAAGGTAAGTCCGAGGGGGCTCTTTAAAGCCAGAGTCTCCCGAACTCTCGCTGCGCTCCTGCAAACGGACATGACCAGCGCAGTGAAGAACCTGTAGCAGGAGAGAGAAGGGCGAAACTATTGCAGTCCATTTATAGCAAGTCAGACATGCATAAAAATAATTTAAAGGATGCTCTATGCACAATAGGATTCAAGCCAGTTTCCTTTCCTTCTTCCTTGTTACATTTTGTGTATTCTTGTTTAAGAACCATTTAAAATCAAGTCAGGGAAATACAATCTTATCTTCTAAAACAAATACCTAAAAATCTACCAGGAAAAGGTAAAGGTAAAGGGGAAAACCATATATAAGCTGTGGATACTAAGAGATTAGTGAGAAAACTGCATCAATTCAGACATCTCACCTTCCACGTAGCAGACTTGATATTGACAGTACGTCCTCTGCTAGTGAGTGTACACTTCATACGCAGGAAGAAGCTGCGCTCTGTGTTTTGTTCCTTGGTCTTTTTGGATCCTAAACAAGGACAAAAAATTCAGTGAATGCATTTGTTATTAATCGCTGATGCATTTATCTGCAGATAAAAAAAAATGACCATGCGTGACTCACCCATCCTATGGACCAGCATCTCTCTCAACTCCTCATGGTCACATGGGTGTGAAAATTCAAAGACGCTGTGACCAGTCAGATCAAACTGAGAGAATAGAGTGCAGAGATAGTTAGCTACACCATAAGCTTTAAATCTAAACAGCAGAGAATAAAATGTTAACATCTGGCTACCTGTGTAAGGCCCATGCTCTTGCTGACATTCTCAGAGAGATAAACCATGTCTCCATCCTCAGACAGGACCATGAGGAAACCCTCCAGGGCCTTCAGATAAAAGCCGTTCAACTGACTCTCCAGCTCATTTTCTTTCTCTGTGTCATCTGCACAGTCAAACAACAGCAATCTAACCATGTAAAGTCATAGTGGCACACTATGCCTATACACACTCTCAGAAAATATGGCACCTTTACAGCTACACCAACAGGATGCATATTAGTACATAAAATGTACATACCAGTACTGTAATGCACCCATGAGGGGAAGATAAGGTACATGTTAATACCTAAAGGGGGCACTATAGTACCTAGCATTAATATGGACTCTTGAGAGGTAGATAAGTTACACAGAATCTAAAGGGTGCATACTGGTACTAATAGGCACCCGTACATAAGGCACATAATAGGGCTGCAGTTTGTGTGGAAAAAAATTAAATTGCATTATTTAGTGATAACTTACAATTTGGCAAAAACTATTATTATTAGTAGTATTATTACAACTAAATAAAAAATATTAGACAATAACCTAATCATTTGTTAACAAAATGCATTCACTACTTTAATGAGCTCATTGTTTTCTGCCTTTAATGCAATGTTGGCTAACTGTGTGATTTGTATATGTACATTTCTGAAATGCATAAATAGATCCAGTCACCTCTGATAGCAGATCACTCTAAATTGTAATGTAGACATGCATTTTCTTTAAAGCTGCTTTGAACTGCTGCTTCATAACACATTAACAATTACACATTAACAACAATAACAACTACATTTGCTACAGAAGTTATTATTATTTGTTAAATAATAATTCTTTGTTAAAATACAACTGCTAGTTAATGTTTCATAAATGTTGAAATTAAATGAACATCAATAAATGCCCTAGAAGTGTTTTTCATTGTCAGTTTATTAATTAACTAATGTTAAATAATGGTGCCTTATTGTAAAGTGTGACTGAATAATAAAGAATCAGAGTTTTATTCAACCAATATCTAGGGCATGTTGTAGTCCAGATTAAAATGTCAAAATGTTTAAGTTTGAAAATAAATATATTTAAGTATTTGGTGCTGTGATGAACACCATTGCAAATACAATGCAACATTTTTGAAACATTTCAATACTGCAGTAGCGCAGCTGCTTTGTTTACGGGGTTAACCGCTGCATTTCTGCTGTTCCATCAACGCCTCTGCTGTCAGAGAGTGATGTGCATTTTCATTCAGCGCATCTCCTTCACTCGTTCCACCATGTGTTTCTCATGCGTGTTGGGCTTGTTAACATCAGTCCGGGCATGCCTCTTTGACACAGCATACAGCAGTGTTGTGCATTTTAAACCGTTGATGGGTAAAGTATTCTTAAAATGCACTAAAAAAATTGGAATAATTAGTAATAAATAATTATTCACAGTATTTTTAAGTGCCCAAGATAACAATAATGTGCATGTTCATTATCGTATTACAGAATACTGGCACATGTTGGCACATTATACCTGACCCAAACTCAGAGCAGAAGCAGATGAGCGGCATTTACTGCAAACACAGTCTCTCTGAGACACTGTAAACACCAGATCATGAGCTGCTTGTGTGTAAAGGAACACAGTGCCGCCCTTTACTCTGAAACACGCAACGCGTAGGGCTGAACGATTAATCGAAATCGAATCGCGATTTGAAACGTTGCGATTAGCTAATCGCAAAAGTCTGCGATGTGGATGCGATATGAAAAATATGTCCCAGAGCAAAAGCATGACTGTCCTCTTTATGTGTCAGCTTTACTAACCAACTGAGTGAGCGCACCTCTGTTCTACCCCAAAGAAGCTACTGGATAGAAATTAGTGTTCATTTCATTAACTAAATCTATGACAAAAGATGTTCATTGACGACCTTTTTTTCCATGACTAAGACAAGACGAAGACGAGACGACACCAACGCCATTAAACGATAACTGTGACTAAATAAACATGCAATATCGTTGACGAAAAAGGACAAGACTAAATGTGGTTAAAAATAAAATAAAAACTTAACCAAAATAACTCGTTGTTTTTGTCAGGGAAAATAAAAAGAGACTACAAGAAAATACAGAATTTTTTTACAAGCCGCTACGAGCATTCATGCTTGCGGTTGCCAGATTTCAACTATTTAAATCCCCCAATCAGAGCTATTCTGTTTAAAGAACACATTTTCTACCCGGTGTTTTACGTAATCTTTGCAATCTGGCAACCATGCGCACACTCTCTCTAACCTGCAGTTTAGTGATCTCCATTCTACATTTGAGATTTTCTGCTTAAATGAAACTGTCATTCAGTCGGTATGTGTTCTGTCACAAGCTGCTTGCGCTGTTTGCTGCGACTAAATCTGTGATTTAACCTTTTCAGTGATGAACTGCAATAAATCCTAACATGGATCTCGCCTGTAGCCAATTGATTGTGATTGCTGAATAACTGCACTTATGCCGCTCTGTATGACAATAGGCTAAGTCTTTTTTGATGTAGTTTTAATCGAAAAACATTAAAGTAATTTGGATTTATTGGATTACTAGGAATTTCACCGTTTTCATTTTTGAGAGAAGTTTCTTGTTTTACCAGTAGTTGTGATAAATAGACTATAATAAATCAGGAAACTAGATGAGGTCAAATAAACCATGTGTATGGGTTGACATTCTCTTGATTTGTGCTTAAAAGTGAAAGTGCAATAATTCTGATGAAATACATTTCTCAAATGACAATAATCGTTATGATGGACTTGGTTGATGAAATACCGGTATGATAACTAAAAAAGTACATTTGACACAGGACTAAGACAAAATAAATAGCTGACAAAATGAACACTAACAGAAAGGTACACTGCATCTGCTAGACCTTGTAAGTGGAGGGGTCTAAAGTTAAAGGCATGTTGTACTCCTTTAATTTAGAGTGTGTGCTGCACACAGAATATTGAGCTGAAGCTTGACTTTACAAAATGAAATCGTAAATCAGATCGCAATATCTGTCAGAAAAATCGCAATTAAATATTTTCCCCAAATCGCACAGCCCTAGTGTATATTTAATTACATCGTGGTTTAAAATCGTGCTTGGCCATAATCATGTCTTTGGTTTGATTTAGATTAATCATGCAGCCCTAGTACATATTAGATCTAAAAGGTACAAATTAGTACTAATATGCACCCTCTGAGGACTGCCCCAGTGACTGCAAATTGTACTTCCCTCCTTGCTTCATGTTTATAGTATCTCTAAGGCTTTGAATCCGTTTTGCATGCGGTGTAAATTTTATGATTCAAATATTCATATCAGCGAACTGACCAGAGATGAGCAGCTTCCTCATGCGCAGATAGCTGATGGCCAGCCTCATGATGGAGGCTTTGTCCAGGTGGGAGGTGACATTGTGTGGCAGGGGAAGCTGGTGCGCTAACTCGTAGAACACCTCGGACTCCTTTCCCCTGCGAGATCGCGCTGCATCCCTGGACTTCTCCTTCCTGCGCTCCGAGCTCACCCTGGAAAAATAAGGAGATTGCGGCATTAGTTTGGCTCTGTGTTTGTGAAAAGAGTGCTCGAGGACAGCAACAAGGTCTACTTTTTTTTAAATCTCTCATTTGCATGGCGTCAAAACTGGCAGCGTAAAAGGACAGACAGATAGTCTCAATGTGACTGGTGAAAGGGGTGTGGAGTGTGGACACAGTGAGAGACAGTTACAGCCCTTGGAGGTCAGCCAACGGTGGTAAATGTTGTCGTGTCAGACAATTTTCAGATTTCCCAGCATAAACTTTTCGGTGCACTACAAGGAACAAACTTTAACACACAAACAAGCCATAAAACATCTGGTCTTACAAACAAGCAAGGTCAGGATTTGGACAATAAACAGTTCATGGCCAGAAAATAGACCCTTTCCTAACAAAAAGGTCACCATGAAAACATGAAAAAGTTTTCGGCTAAAATGAATGAATGAATGAATGAATGAATGAATGAATGAAGCATTTATATATCGCTTTCATATCTACTACTGTACACCCAACGCGCTTTACAATCATATCAGGGGTTCTCTCCTCAACCAGCACCAGCGTGCAGCATCCACTTGGATGATGCGACGGCAGCCACAGTACAACGTAGGGCTGGGCGATATGGACCAAAAGTCATATCCCGATATATTTAGGATGAATATCGATATATATTCCGATATTTTTTCCTCAAAGTGAGAGCAAATGTTCAGTCAAAGTCAAAGCCAAATATGACGTCACAAGTAGCCTAGTTTTATTGAAAGTTGAAACCGGCTATTTCAGTGAACAGGTGCAAAATCAAATGAATAATAAACAGGTTTCTTCACCTGGTTCATAATTAAATGGTCAGCTGTTCAAATAACAATAAAATGTAAACATAAATACTGTATAGCAACAGGAGTACCTTTTTTGAAATCAAAGCTCCATAAGGTGGCTGGGGGAAAATTAAGTTTGCAGTGAGCTTTGTTTCGGGGCTGGAGCTTTTTCGCAGTGTTTCCTCTAGGATTTTTTCCCAGCTGTGGTGGCAGTGATAGTCCCATGGGCCACGCCCCCTTGCCCCAAACCTTGCCTAAGTATTATAATATGAAAGGCTCCAATAAGAGCGGCAAAGCGATTATGTGCATCCCGTGCGCAAAATGATGCACTCGAAGCAACACGCAGTCACAGCGTGCTAGGCATGTGCCGGTATCAAATTTTCGTGCTGCGATTAATTGAATGAGCTTTTATCACGGTATACGGTATTATCACGATATTTTAATTGCTCAAGAGAAACAGATGGATTGCGGGTATCTAAAAAAAACAACTTGCATCACAATGTGTAATTGTGATTTTCAAAACATGGTAACTAAACAGAATTTTATTAAGTTTAGTGACAACGTGTTACAATGTTTACATGGTACAATGACTGGTAGGTTACTGTTTGTATTATTCAAATAAATTATTGTATTTGATTTTAATCTTAATTCAATATTGACTCATTTGGATAAATATTAGGTAGGCTACAGTCAAGTCAAGTCAAGTCATCTTCATTTTTTATAGCGCTTTTAACAATGGATTGTTTCAAAGCAGCTTTACAGAGATAAACATATAATTTAAGGTAACAGATTGTTTTGGCATTATAGCGGTTCTTGAATAATGTTATTTCCAGCTAAAGTTAACTGATTCACCTCCGTCGAAATGATCAGACTTTTAAACGCGAACCTGTGATTAACCCTGACGGCGTTCACATGCTCATTCAGAATTGATTCTATAGTTATGTGCTTTTTAAAATATGTGCGCAGGTTTATAATTCATACAACCCAGCCTAAACAAACTACTTTCTACAGTCTGCATGTTAATTTTTCTCAAGAAAAAAATATATCTCACATAATGCTGTAAACAGAGAGAAATTAAATATAACGCGGTTTTCATTATAATAACAATTATGTAATGACAAGTAAACATAATTAATATGTAATAAAGTGCACATATTTAGCAAAATGACAATTTTTTCTAGTCAACTAAAGTGCTGGTCATTAAATGGCTTTCCTGAGGTAAATGTAACGTTCTGTGACATAACTGTTCTCCTGCAGTTTTATTGACCTCTTTCCGTGAAAAACACTGATTGATCGACATTTTGTATGAGGCATAAACCTTAAGGTAAGTTGTACTGTATCTTTAAATAAAAAGTAACAGATGATCGGTTTACTTTAACTGAGGCGCAGCGATCTGTCACAATGGACAGAACCTTTTTTTTTTCATATCAAAAGTAACCTGCTCTGTCTAGTCTGTCGGTGTCAGTGTCCTCTTTGCTCCGCGATTTTTCTCTGCGTGAGAGCGTGTGAAAAGTGTCTATTCCGTAAAGCGGCTTTCAGACAGAACGCGATTTGCTATTTTGCAAATAAAAAGTTGAACTATTTTTAACTTTGACCCCGGCGTGCTTTGGTCGACGCAGCAACAAAACGTCCCCGCGAGTATTCTGCGTCCTGTCTGAAAGGCGCTTGAGTCTCAAGTTGAATGCGTGAGAGTTGGCAGCCCTGCGGGGGGGGTAAATCGTCTGCAGCGTTCCTCCTTCCGCCATGCTTCTACTCCATGTGATGATTGTTTCCATTAGACTAGAGTGCGCTCTGCGCCGCGTGCACACAGTGCTTATACATGTGGGGATTGTTTACATCAGAGTGCGCACGTGTTTTGCGGAGCATATACGCAGTGTTTAAGCGGTTGATAGAAAATTAGCTAATGCGTGTTCTAAAAGTCTAAATTCAAATCTATTATTTTTCACGGTATTTTGAAGTGGCCGCGATAACAATATCGTGCATATTCATTACCGCGATTTATCGCATTACCGAATACCGGCACATGTCTACAGCGTGCAGCACTTCACATTTACACAAAGCGAAATATGATATCTATGCAACAGTTTATTGAGCCTTTTCTTTTAAGTTTTAAATTTCAGTTACAGTGCGCATGAAGAACAATTTATAGCGCTCTCTACTCCAGTGCTGCAATCTAACAGAAACCCGGGAGAAAGGAATATGATTTAGAAAGCGCAGTAAACTCCATAAGATAGTAATTTTATGCAAACCATAGACATTTATCTACAAATAAAGTACAATCCTGGGAACATTGATCTTGAAGAGAGTGTCGTCGTGTTACTGTCGTAACCGAACGCAACGTGCTGTTTGAATGCTGAATCAATAGAAAATGACTGAGGAGAGATGAGTTTTCATTAACTTTAACTTAACGACTTAAATATAAATTTTTACCTCACATTAGGCAATCGAATGACTTTAGAAGTCTTGGAATATAGTGCACAAAAACTTTATGGTGCTTTACAATATTTTTATGCCTTTAGTGGGGCTTAACAATAACACAACAGTGTGCATAATATCGGACTTTACTGAGAAGCTGCAGCCGTGGCGGGATGATGTTTGGTGTGGCGGACCACCACGGTAAAATGAATGTAGCGGAAACACCGTTTCGGGTTGTCGATGGCTTGCGGCTGGGGCTTCTGCAGCGCGCAGTTTCATGCGCGGGGAGCAGTGCAGATAGCTCCGGGTCAGCAGCTTGCTTGGAGCAAGGATCACAGCGCATATTTGAACTATATCGATATATGCGATATGGTCTAATTCCATATCGCATTTTAAAATATATCGATATATTTTTTATATCGATATATCGCCCAGCCCTAGTACAACGGCGCCAGTGCGCTCACACACCAGCTATAAATGAGTGTCCATCTCATCATGATTTCGAAAGAAGCATATCTATTACCTTTGTAGGGCCCTATGAAATCCGTTTAATTTTTTCCCAAATTCCGTTTTTTCCGTTTTAATTTTTGGGAATTCGTTTTTTTTTTTACCCTTGACTGTTATTTTAGTCGTAAAAACAGTGTGCTTTTAAAGTTAATGATTACAATGTATTAAAAAATACAAATAAATTAGGAATGACCTTAAAGCAACACTATGAAACTTTTCAACCTTCATAATATATTTCCAAGACCCGACTTACAATAGGTTAAATGACACGTCTGGCATAGCCTGACGTGGTCTGTATCGCTTTTACTCGCACTATGTAACTTCGGGTTTCGGGTAGTAACCCGAGCACAAAAAGAACTACAAAACTCGACTGCTTTACAGCATCCGTCACTTCCCCCACCACTTCCTCAAATTGTCTATGGCCATTGCAGACATCCCAAGTCTATAGCGTCTCCCTGATGCCCGCAAATTAGTTCAAATCTGCCGGAATCTAGAGCGCACATGCGAGACAGAACATACTGCGCGCATAACATACATAGCGCGAGCACGGCAGAGAGGTAGAGCGTGAGAGACCTTGCGAGTGTGCCTCACGAAAGCTAGTCAACCAACCCACCACCCCCCGTCAACAATCCAGTCACCAAGATATACCTCCCTGAAATGACTTCTTGCGGGATGTCTGCCATTGTTGATTCCAAAGCCGGTGCTGGATAAACAGCGAGCGTGCGCGTGTGACAGTAGGCTGCGGTAGGCTAAATTATTTATGACAGCGGTAATGGACAATTCCGCTTCTAACCTGTAGGGCGACCGCTGAGGAAAAGTTCCTTGGTGTTGCTTTAAATGTATTGAGGTAATACAGACATTTACTCAGTAGCCTTTTCAGGACAAATACTGCATGATGCAACATAACACTGCACTCTTCAAGTAATAACAAAATATGGTTATGAGCTTTAAACTGTCCAGTAATATAAATTAGATTAGTTTATATAAGTTTAAATAAAGTCACACTCTGTCTCTCTCTCGCCCAGTGTCGCTCACGGAGTTCGCTTTGACTTTGTCCAGTCCGGCGCCTCATAGACAGACGCGGTGTGCACGTTGTGTGTGTGTGTATGTGAGAGAGACACGTGAGTGAGAGAGAGACGGAGGGAGAGCGGGGAAATACAACTGAAAGAATACGCTGCGTGTTTTAAATAGTGTTAAAAAACGAAACGCAGTATGTGGCGGCGAATTAGTCTATGTGTGGGAAACACTGCATAAGTCACGTGCAAACTTCTCGGCTCGCCACTGACGGCTTATAGCGTTGAGTTTCTTAACTTTTTGCCGACGAAAGGAGAGCCGCGGAGAGCCGCTTCGCCATGCTTTCATTGTTTTGATTTCGTCATTGTAGCTGAAATGACGGGGTGGGGGGGTTGTGTCACCCAGATTTGCTTCCACCGGTGTGCATTTTAACCAGACATACGTTCTTCTCCCACACAAAAACAGAATTTCAAACCAAATATGTAAAATTCCACGAAATTCCGCGTTAACACTAGATTCCGCGTTAATTGGCCAATTCCGCAATTCCGTCCGCGATTCCGTGATCGCGGAAATCATAGGGCCCTTTTTTCATAGGGCTTGTTTTTTTAGAGCCCTCCATTCCTGAATGTAACTGAAACACTTGTTAAATATGTGGTAGTCTGTCTTGTAGGGTACAAGACAGACTACCACATATTTAACAAGTGTTTCAGTTAAATTCAGGAATGGAGGGCTCAAAAAAAAACAAGCCAAACTATGGGCAACAAAGAGCAACTAGGCTATGCAATGCACACCCTTTAACAAAAGTCCCCTTACACAACACACACATACCCTCAGTTGTTCATTCATGATTTACTGTTATAGAAAGTTGTTCACGGTTAACAAAAGCTGCAATGACACTAAGGAAAATTGACTAAATCCCGAATAAACTCGTATTTTCTTAATTCTTTTAGAATTTCATAGGAAACTTGAAGTTAAAACAAAGAAGAGAAAAAGTCTATTAAGGCCTATTATCATACTCTATCAATATAGAGTGGTGCAGGTCTGACGTCACTTTGTAGGCCAACCGGCAGTTAACATCACGCTAGGGCTGAAACAACTAATCGATTTAATCGATTAAAATCGATTATTAAAATAGTTGTCAACTAATGTCATTATCGATTAGTTGGTCAGGGAGCCGCTATCAATATGCGGGAGACTCCCAGATCTTCCGCGAGACTTGGGATGTCTGTATTTTGTCTCGAGCATCAGGTTGCGCAATCAGTTCGCTCGCAACATAAGTGATGGATTAAAATAGCGCTACCGCAGAAATAGGTTAAATTAAAACGGTGTTTACAAAGTGAAGCACTAAATATAAAGGCAGTTAATAACAGCAGCAGTAAAAGATTGTTTTTAGTCACTGTACTCAGTGGTTTTCAGCGAATGCTTGTGCACTAATGCATAATTTTTCCTGTCCTTTTAATCAACCCTGTTAGCTTGCTGCGTACCTCCATCCCGTTCTTTTTATAGCATTTGTCTAATATTAAGTTTTAATTGTTTTTCAAACGCGATCTACTGCGGCTCTATGTTCACACGCTTGTTTTCACGCTTGTTTTCAGTCTTTCTATATTTATTTTATCTATTATCCTTATAATTCCATTAATTTAAAATAAAAATTAAATGAATTATATATTTGAGATGTTTTTAGTTTATATCTTCACATCTGAACAACATGTCTGTGTAAATTTGTTTTAACAAAAATTGCTAAAACAAATGTTGGATATAATTTTTAATTAATTTTACATTAATCATGGTTGTCAACTTGCCATTAGCAATTATCATTAAAAACAAAGCAAATATTGATATTAGTAAAACTCAATGTGTGGCTTTTGCACTTTTTAAAGTACACTTTTACACATAAATACCCTTGTGGCGAGCAGGACGAGGCCGAGGGACGTGAGAGGCCGGTGGCGTGAGTGATAACGAACGACACCTGTGAGACGCACCGGTCTCGCATCTCTCACGTCCCTCGGCCTCGTCCTGCTCACCACAACCCTGATTTAGGGTTTTATTTAGTTATAATAAACAAAAAATCAAATTGGGATTTTTATCCGATTAAACGATTAATCGAAAAAATAATCGTCCGATTAATCGATTATCAAAATAATCGTTAGTTGCAGCCCTACATCACACTGCTTCCCTCGACAAAAACACAATAGGATTTTTCCATAGGCTTTTGGATTATCGCAAAAAAAACAAGCTCAGGGATGAACAAAAGTTTATGATACTTGCACGTTTTGTCCATCATGATAATTTTCACAGATTAACACAACTTTTAAGAATTTTGAAGCCTAAATGCAGTCGCAAGAAGTAAAAAGCTAAAAGGTAGGCTATAAACGGACTACACCGCGGTCGCTCGACTTCAATATCATCACCAAGCTTCCGACAACTCTTTCAGTTTTTATTTTAAAAACAAAAAATCCCAGAAAGTTTGAGTTAGAATAGATCATATGAGCAAAAATATAAGCATAACAAGGCTGTAAAAGCAAACTGAGTTTACCTGCGTGATGTCGTTTGTAAATGGTAAATGGACTGCATTTATATAGCGCTTTCACAGACCCAATGGCCACCAAAGCGCTTTACATTTTGCCTCACATTCACCCATTCACACACTCATTTATACACCGACGGCGGTGTCAGCCATACAAGGCGCCATCCAGCTCGTCGGGAGCAGCTGGGGTTAGGTGTCTTGCTTATTGAACCACCAACCTTCCGGTTTGTAGACAACCTACATGAACCACTGAGCCACTGCCGCGTTTAATCTCCTTGACAGTAGGGCTGGGTATTGGCAAGGGCCTCACAATACGATACATATCACGATACAATAAAATACGATATATATTGCGGTATATTGCAATATTATTTTTTAATCAAAAATGTAAAAACAATAGAGCTGAATATACAACTTGCTATGTACCAGCTGGTGTATTCAGGTATGTGCATCACATTAAATTGATAACTCAGCAGACAAAAAACGTATATTCCAATTTATTCGCAAAGGTTTTGCATTGTACAGTCACTGAACAGTAGGGCTGTCAACTTTAGTCGTTTAGTCAACTAATCTGTCGATGCCGTCTTGGTCGACTGACATTCTCATTGGTCGACCAGTAGCATTTTTTTTTTTTTACCAATAGAAAAACATTTTCATTGATTTACTCCTTGATATTTATTCCTTTTAAGCAGTTATATATTACTGTATTCTAAATATAATTAGCCTATGTTTTATCCCCAACTTTAAATGCTGTAATTTAGGCTATTTTGTAACAGTTTAGCGCAACACGTAGAACACTCGGGAACCGCACCTGTGGCTGGCTGCACTGCGGCGCGGACGCGCTTGGAAAAAACGAGCGCGTCGCACCGCTAGGGCTGGGTATCGTAACAAAATGTTCGATACCGATACCTTGACTTCGATACCGGTTCCTGAACGATACTTTTTTCTATACCAATTTTATTTAACCAGTTTTAACAATATTACATTACCTAATTTTTATTTTTTCAGTTTGTTGACTTTTTTACACTCATATTTTGAGTATGTAAAAAGCACCAATGCTAAAGTTTTCTATGTTTCCTAATCATTTAACAACACGTATTCTTTACTTCAATGAGCTCATTGTTTCTGCCTTAACTTAATGCATTGTTTAACAATGAAACTGAATGAAAATTAAAGGGATACTTCACCTCTGGAAAGATGAATGTGTATTTAAAATGGGTAATTTATGTGAAAACAAATGTGAAATTATTTTTGAATTTGGAGCTTTCTAGACTGAGAAAAGCCAGAAAATGTATTTTTGGCTTATGTGGATGAAAGACAACAACTCCCAGAATGCACTTGCTTCACTGCCCTAGGAGGCCACGCCTACCGGTTACGGAGCGCAGAAGTTAAACAACAAGTCTAGGCTACTAGTGAGTCTCCGTGATGAGCCTGCCCGGGATTTCGAGATCGCCCAAAATGTCCGGGATTCGGCTTTTGCCTTCTACAGTCGTCATTCATCATGTTTACTGTGGCGAGCAAGACGAGGCTAGAGCCGTGGGAAAACTGCGCGAAGCCGGTGGCGTGATTACCGATGAGCGACACCTGTGAGATGCACCGGTCTCGTATCTCTCACGGAGGAGCGGGAATTTCCTTAGCAATGTTAAAACGCACATCAATGCAAAATGACGATTTTTGCGTCATCTGAGGATTTTTTCCAGACAAAAAATACATAAATCTCTCGTCTCAGGGGGATATGAGGGTGGAAAGCACGGTAATTTGAAAATACTACAGGTTTTCTACTAATACAAAGCTTAATGCTAAATCCTGAAGTATCCCTTTAATTGAAATGCATTACACTGTCACTCACCTCTGATAACAGATCACTCTAAATTGTAATTTACATGCATTTTCTGTAAGGCTGCTTTGAAACGATATGTATTGTGAAAAATGCTATACAAATAAATGTGAATTGAATTAAATATAGGCTACTGGGGGGCGGGATATACATCTCGCGCTCAGCACACATGAAGCTTGCCGCAAAGCACTGGCAAAAGTAGCCTAATGATTATGGATGTGTCGTGAAACAATAGCAAGGAGATTTACTATGTGATTTAAGTGTTTACTAATGGTGTGTTCACACCGACGCGAATTTAAGTATTTGCGCGAGTAGATTACATATAAAGTCAATGCAAAGATGCGAATAGACGCATCATTCGCGCCGGGCGGCGTGAATGACGCCCGCGTTTGCCGCGAACGTCTTCCACGCAAGTTGAAAAATTTGAACTAGAGCGGAAGATTCAAGCGTCTAACTAGACGCGATAGACGCGTGTTTGACGATCTATTCGCGTTAGGTGTGAACACACCATTACTCTCAAGTGTATTCTGTGCGCTTCTAAGTGCCTTATCAGATTTACCGTGTTACCGGTCTTGGCAGCAATTATCTTGTCGAAAATATTGCATCGCGTGCTTCTGGCATCAAGTCTGGCACATAGGTTCTCTTTGGATCATTTCCACATATTTTCTATCTATCTGGGTTGAGACGCTTACACACACACACACACACACACACTACAGCCTCACGTGCGACGAGCCACGTCTCTGGGCAGCCGGGTAAACTAGTGTTTTTCCGCCACAGCCAATCATGCTGCATGCTTATTGTTTCACTGACGTTGACTAGATTAACCACTTAGGTACCGAAATTTGGTACCGAAAAACAAGACATGTTTCGATACTCGGTAGTATCGAGGCAATTCGGTCGGTACCTAAAAAGTACCGAACTCGGTACCCAGCCCTACGCACCGCGACCGCATCGCTTCCATTATGAGTGTGCATACCGCGCGCCTACATTTGAAATAACGAACTTTTTATTGAACGTATTATTGATATTTGTTCGTTGTTGTTTTATAAATGCTCTATGACAATTGTTTAATAAATGTTCAATCAAAAGGCAAAACATTGCGTCTTTTTTTTTCTTTTTTCTTTGAAGTCGACTGATCGTTGCGCAGGACAGGACTTAGGTCGACTAAGGATTTCTTTGGTTGACTACAGCCCTACTGAACAGTGAACACTGAAATGTATGAACTGCATATCACTAAAAACTAAAAGTGTAGATACCACAAATTATATAAAAATAAAGTGCATCAAGTAAACAAACTTTATAAAACTGAAATAGTATGTTGTAACTTGTAAATAAAAAAAAGTGCATTAAGTAAATGTACATAAACTCATAAATTATTACATTTTAAGTTTCCAATGTGAGTAACTTTACTCTTTTTAAACTTTTTGTGTTTGTAACTTTTTGTGTGGTGTTTTGTTAGGTGAGAACGCAAGTTGGTTGTGTTCCCTGAAAATTTAATTGTAGCCAGGCAAAGTTTACAAATGGCATTGTTTTTATCTAGTTCATTACTGCCCGACTTACTTTTAAAACCAAAGTGCTTCCACACGTCGGTTCTGAAAGTTTTTAAATTTTCCGCCATTTTCTCACTCCCGCTAACTTCAGAGACATTGGCCGTATATGAGAGACAACTGGACGCGTCACAGAGACGGGTGTCTGCGTGCGAGAGAGACCAGTGTCTGTGCGCGAGAGAGACCGGTATCGATACACTATCGTGAAAAAAAAAATATCGCTATAGTTAGCTGTATCGATATTTTTGCACAGCCCTACTCGACAGTCTCTGTAGTCACAATTAGCTACTTGTTAACAACCGCCTTTTTCAAGACACGTAGCAGTTTAAAAAAGTCACGAGTGGGATAATGCTGATGTATTTTATGTCATAGAATAAAACGTGAAAGTGTCTTGAGCTCGAGTTGGTTGGTATTAAGTTAGTTTGTTCTGCATGAATTATCATGAACAGAATGAAAATTATTTTTGAACTTTGAATTTCAAAATATTGTCTGGCCAATAATAAATATAAAATGCTCTTATGATGCACGATATATTGCCCACCATATCTCAAACAGCTTTCAGAGGCATCCAAGCAACTCTTGTATGATCTCCAGGGAAATATTAGGCTGCTGTTGTTGGAGAGTTCCAGTTTTTACTATCATGTGTGTGTACAAACTAAGTAAAGAATATTGAGTCAGCCCAATAAGAAGCCATGCATGAAAAAACATGTTTAACCCAGACAGACATTGAACAGGTGAGGATATAAGATAAAGGGTTCTTAGATTATATCTATGTACAGTTCAATGTAAAGAACATGTGAAAAGAACACCTGTGTATGTGAACAGACATGTTATACAACATTTTTTTTTTAAAACAATTGAGCCAAAAGTTGGCCACAGTTAGAATAAAAACAACGACAAAAGAAACATAATTGTGGCGAAATAGTGGGGAGGAGCAAAAGGGAAAGATAACAGGAAAAAGCCCCAATTGGACGATTAGAGATAAGAAAAATGTATAAGAACTGACCACAAACCACTGTAAAATTCAGATGACCCAGCTGACATCTCACTTTGTTGAACTGCTCAATAAAGTATCTTCTTCTGAGACCCGAAACCTCGACTCTGATATATTTCTTCTGAAGATTTGAAACTCTGATAATTGAAACCAAGACTTCGAATTTGCCACGACACTGTCACTTTAAGAGCTAGTGCAAGGATTATACGGTTTCGTTTTCCTTATCAACTGTTTGTTTATTTAAGACATAACTGATTGTGTTTACGAGGATTCTCGACAAGAATGGAATTTTGACATAATTTTGTGTTTTTGACCAGTAAAGCAATAATCCGCGAAAAAGAACTCAAGTAAGTTGTGTTACTCGCGAGCTGTTTGTGATGTGGCTTATGTATGTGAGCAGAGAAAACCATCTTTTAGAGAGTGCGCGAGTAATGAATAGGCTAGTTTAAAATCGCTTGAATGTTTAAATTGGTAAGGCTTAAAAATGTGTGCAAATGATAAATGCATGGGCATTCATAACGGTGCGCATTAGAGCGAACGTTTTCAATTAATTCCCATGGAAGTTGAGCTAATAAGTGTCTAAAATACATTAGGGGAAGCCCTTAAATACGTCTAAAAGTATTTTTTTAAAGTATATTGAATCAAAAATAATTGTTCTGAATTTGCAAAAATGGCTTCTGACTTTTAGAAGACAAGCAAACAGTGAAATGACCAATGAGGTCTCTGTGCAACTGCCAACAGATCTACAGGCCTATTCCCCATAAGAGCTCCAAGGTCAAAGCAGAAATGAGAAACAATGAGCAGGCCTTGTGTCAACTGTCAAAGCCATGCAAGACAAAGGAAGGAAAACGGTTAAGACAGCCTAGTGACCAGGCAGGAAAAAACATAATCTTGAGACAGAAGGCTCCCATCCTCCCTATCAAAGCGCTCTCTGAGGTAAAGCGGAAATCATTAGCCCAGAAACGGTGGAAAACCCTTGTGCACAGGGGATGTTCATATGCGCATTTCATTGCAGTTTCAGCCTGTTTGTGTCTGTGTGCAGTACATGCGTAAGTTCCATTTGGACTTCTTAATAATATATGTCTACATTTCTGACTGTTTTCAGAGTAGCTGGAAGACCCCTTTGGCAAAGGAAAGCTTTTTAACTTAACTGTAAATGCATTAGTATGAGGTTGCATTGTATGGTTTTAAAACGCAATAAGAAGAGAACAATACAATAGTTTCCTTTGAAACAGGTGTTTCTCATCATGATGACAAGATGGCAAATAAAGCAAACTGATAATAACCTTACGTCATGTTCTGATACGGCATTTTTTGTGGATGCAAATTTTATTTGCTGTCTTCTCTCTGTCTATTTGCCAAACCAATCACCCTACCCATGTGAATCGCAAGCCCAGCACCAATCCTCTACAATGCAAGTAAATCACTCACATATGCAGCTAAATTTTCATGCTAGGCAACTAAATAATGTCTATCATCATTAGCCATTGGCTAATAAAATGATTTCACCCGCCAGTGTTTGATTTGGAGGCTAAGTGTAAGTTTAACACATATTTTCACTCGCTGAACACTCTGACTGAGCACTTGAGAGTTTCATACTATTCCAACTCATCTCGATGGATACGCAGCATATTTGATGCAACGTTAAACTCTAATGTGAATTTACACGCTATATGTAAATTATACTCTTTGTTGTATTTTCCTGTTAAAATAACTGAGTTCAGTCTTTAAGCAAGCAAAAGCCACTGCCGATTTCTTCGGTAGTGGGCGGAACTAACGCGCAAATTGGAATCTCATTGGCTAGCACTCACCTATTACTGTCCCCGTACAGTAATAGGTGAGTAATAGGTAATAGGTATTACTGGACACGAACTGTACAGTAAAAGCAAGGTGGAAAAAGAGGGGAAAACTCCTCACCGTCACATCTCTAACTGAGTTCAAGAAAGGACCCCGAGCTGGGACTCGAACTCAGGTCGCCCGAAGCACACCCGAACTCTCTCGAAGCACTGCCTTACAAGACTATTAGCCAGTAGCGGAGATAGCGTGGGTGCTTGGGTGCGGCCGCCCCAAGGCCCCCCTGCCAATTAGGGGCCCCTCAAACGCCGCCGATCTTGCTCACTGGACAGGAACGGGGCCCTCGCCAGCAGTGATGCCGGTAACGCGTTACTCTAATCTGAACACTTTTTTCAGTAACAAGTAATCTAACGCGTTACTATTTCCGAACCAGTAATCAGATTAAAATTACTTATCCAAGTTACTCTGCGTTACTATTTATGTCATTTTCTTTAGTAGAAATGATGGCTGATATGCGATATGAAACCGAAATGTGTGTGAGAAGGCAGAATCGCGACACACCCGTTCGAACTCCCTGAGTTATCCTTCCCGTCCAGATCCAATGCTACCACATTTTTAATTTACTATTAGTATTTTTTTAAGTTAACATTACAAAATACATAGACCTACACCACAAAACTAGTTGAGGATAAATTCTTTAAAATTGGGCAATTCCAGCGTTATGGACGTGACATTTGAGGTAAAAAACTTGAAATGTAAATTCTCCGAAAATGCATTTAATACCAATATATTAAAACATCTGTTTATCCATACTCCCTTAATAAAGGAGTCCAGACATTAGAAAAATATCAGTCTACACATGCGTTTTATATTTACTATGAAGGAAATACACATCCGTACACGGACGTGACTTTTAGGTTGCAAAAGTACAAAAAGTAGGCTAATACTACCCACCGGATGAAGAAGGGTTGGCTCTCCACAGCACAGAACAGAAAATATTCATTTTGTCTTATTTCAGTCAAATTGGACTCATATAGAGATCAAATATAAGACCTTGAGACACAATGACTGAATCAATAGACATCCCTTTGACCCGAGGATTTTAAAAACACGCAAAAAAAGGGCTTGGCTGTGTGGCCAAAAAATGATAGTTTATAATAAATAACATTTATCGAGGAAAATTACATCACGATAATAATTATCGTTTTAATGCCCAGCCCTTCTCCAAAACAAGAAAATATGATAAGAGGGACCCATTTTAACATTCAAACTGATATAGGACTTGCAGCTGTCTTGCCACAAGAGTGGGCAGGAAGTTGCATTGACGTCAATGCTGAGAGTGATTAAGATTTGAGAGAAGAGCATGTAGTTGCTTGAACTTGGATGCCAACCAAATTTATGTCAGGAAAATATTGCCACTGAAAACAGGGTATTATTCACTTTATATGGGGCCTATCACACAGTATTGTTTTAACTAAAAAATTAAAAATGTGTTAATTAAGATTATGTTCAAAACCTGGGTATGATTCTTATGGTCAAATTGACACTAATAGGATTGAATACAATTCACCAAAAATCAAATTATGGCTAAAAACAGCAAACCTTTAACATTAATATTCCTTCACACATTACAAAAAATAACAATAATATAATTAATATTATAAACAGCACTGTAACTACTTTTGAATTTAAAAAAAAAATTTGTTTAACATTTTAAACAGAAGAAACATGAAAAAGCAGTTCTGTGTGCTTTTTCTGAAGCTCAAACAATAGAGATCATGAGATTTTCAACGAACTGAATGATGCAATGCAGTGTAAGTTTCTTTGGATAAAACGCATCTTCCAAATGAATAAAATATAAAGAGGGTAGATATGAAAGACTAACATATATATGTATATATATATATATATATATATATATATATACATCCCAAAAAAAGTGTATTAAGGTACAGTACAGTTGGATCTAATGATGAGATATCAAAATGTTAATAGAAATGTTGTACACACATTCCACGACACTTTGCAGCCATGTTATGCTAAATGAGGAAAAGTAACAATATTATATTATATATATATAAATCATAAGTTCATCAACCAGTACTTCTAAAAAATCAAAAAGGGTCAAATTGACACCATAACATAAAATAAATGGTGGCACACTGTGACTGGATCTTAGCTTAATACAGTGCCAGTCTTATTCTTCCAGTAAATTCACTAGTACAGAAAAACAATGCAACTATTTACAGACTTCGCAATGAGAACACTTCTTTCCATCTCATCTAAAATTTGAGCCCACACTGATGACAGGCCTGACAAAGAATAAGACACTGTCAGCAGAATCCAAGGATGAATTCCAGCTTCCAGTCCTATATCAACAAATATGCCAGACGAGCTGGTTGAACGAGGGCAACGAGTTAGTGTGACCCGTGGGGTCAAGTGGTTTGAGGGGTGAAGAAGGTATCAGTCATATTACTAGCACGCCTCTTTTATCTCACAAATAAACAGCATTAAAACATTCAGAGCTTAAGTACACAATACCAGAATACCAAGTACAAACCACTGAACTAAGAACAAAGATTATACCATTTACCTTCTCCTATAGTATAATAGACGTAACGTTATATTAACTTTACAGCTGTCTGATCATTTCACTATGGGAAAAGAAGCGGAGCATGTATTTTTTGTTTATTGCATGGATTCATTTGACTCAAAGATGTATATGCCTATATAATCAGTTTGTTTATGCACTCCCAATGAAACTGAAATATGTCTATACTAATACTACTAATATATAAACTCTTTACGGCTTAAGCCATAAATCAGTTAGCATACCGCTAACAGCTATTAGTTTATTAACTTAGACTATTTCCACAGACAGACACTCTGCTACCTCAAACTATGCCAAATATTGCGTTACAAATCATCAAAAAGCCTATAACTCTTTATATTTTTTGTAAAATATTTAATAGGCTTTTAAAAACAAATAAGTTAGCCGGCATGAGCGCTTTAAACTTGCTCATAAATGTTAGGTTTGCCATCCAACACAAAATGGCGACACATTCGGTGTGACGGGGGATGAAGACTGTCTGTCTGTTATCTACGTAGACATAACAAAATCCGCTCAGCAACCACTTTCTATAAAACAGAAACGGGAATGCCTACCTTTTCTTTTCAGTGACAACTCCAGTATCCATTCCTGGGTAAAACCACTCACTATGTGTTAGGTTTTTCCAAACCGCGAGGCCAGAAAATCAAGGACGTGGCCACCTCTTGCTAACAAATAAAATGTTTCTAAAATAAAACGAGCAAACGCGATAAAATTATCTGCTTCGAGTCCGGTATGTTGTGTTGAAAGCGTCAGAACGGTAGAGATCAACCCTCCGGTTCGCTGAAGGTCAAATCATTTGTCTGGCACCCAATCGGTGCAGCTTCTGGTCGGTACAAAGAATTAGCCGTGCCTCCTACTACTCTCTCTATGTGGCTCGCGCGTTCACGAGGCGCTAGCGGGAGCGCGCACAGAAGGCAGTGTCGCATCAAAAACTCTTTCATCAATCCAAGCAGTTCAATCGAGTCGACCCCCACGGTGTGATGTAATCACCACTATTGATTTGACCACAGATCGAGTAACTTAAAATTATTTGCTTATCCTGGCCACAACCCATTTTTTTTCTTTCATGTGTAGTATAAAAAGTCCAATATTTCTTTTTTTTTTTAGATTATAATAATGATCATGAGGTAACTGAAGACAAGTGTTTTCCAAATAATTACATCAGTAACCAGCTAGAAGACCTTAACATTGCCTGGAAAAAACCACACAGAACACATAGAAGCCAGCCAGAACACTCTTAACAACCAGTTAAAATAGTTAAACGACCAGCCAAAACACCAGCCATCTAATAACCCTATAGCATCTATTTACTGTAAAAAAGTATATGATCAATAAGTTGACAACGTTTTTACATTGGTTGAACTCATCCAAATAAAAAATCGAAGTTATATGAGATCAACAAAATTTTAAGTCAGTTTAATGTGACTTAAACATCCAAGTTGAATGCACTTAAAAATGTAAGGCAGATTTTTTTTTTTTACAGTGAAGATACTGGTAACCAACCAGAACACTCTTGCAACCACCTAGCAACACCCTGATCTATCTGACTGTACAGCACTGTAAAAGCTTTCAACTTTTAAAAGTATTTTAAATGGCCAGATAAGACTTGTCAGGCCAACAAAAACTTTCTTGACAAACCTTGCTTTATATAGCCTATCTTTATTTTAAAATGCACACAGTAAAGGCAGGTTACATTCCTTCACTCATTAAAATATAATTAAAATATTTAAATAAATCCTATGAACACTGACAAAAATGAAATTTTTTCACCTGATGAATGATAAAAGCATTGACAGACCATCAGAATTCACCCAAGCATTTAAAGAGGTATTAGACTATATGACATATTATACAGAAAGCTGGTGTACATTGTGGTGGACACGAATATTGCCAACTTACTGTTATGGTTACCTTTATTATTGCTCTTGGTGCAAGATTTCTGCTCGTATATGGAAGTACTGATGTTGATGATGAAATGTTTTGCAGAAATTTCAGCAGTTTCCTCAAGCGTGTTAATGTTAGCCTATTTCTTACCGCTGGTAAGACCTAATTTTGCAATTAATATTTATATTCAGCATCACCAATCTAAGGCCTATATTCAGATCCGGTAAGACTTTATTTTAAGTTGACATAATAGTTAAATCTAATAAAAGTGTACATGTAATAAAAGTAAATTATGCATAATTACAAGTAACTAACCCTAAACCAAACCCTAACCCTAACCGTAACCATATAGTAAGTACATGTTCATTAATCAATACTTATTTGAGTAAGAACAATGTAATATGTCACCTTAAAATAAAGTGTAACCTCAGGCCCTTTTAATTTATAAGTGGTAGTTTAGATTAATATGTAAATGCACATATTTAGCCCACAATTCTGTCAAATTCACTTAAAGGGTTAGTTCACCCAAAAATGAAAATTAAGTCATTAATTACTCACCCCCATGCTGTACCAACCCCGTAAGACCTTCGTTCGTCTTCGGAACACAAATGAAGATATTTATGATTAAATCTGAGAGGTTGATCACTCCTCCATAGGCTGCCTAAGGGAATGAAACTTGACGGCCCAGAAAGTGATCAACCTCTCAAATTTAATCATAAATATCTTCATTTGTGTTCTGAAGACGAACGAAGGCCTTACGGGGTTGGTACAGCATGGGGGTGAGTAATTAATGACTTAATTTTCATTTTTGGGTGAACTAACCCTTTAAAGATAAAATTGCTCCAGTATTCCATGAAAATAGTTGTTAGCTGCTGTTTATAAACTGTCAGTGGATACAGCATCATAGGAGTTAAGTGTCAGATCTAGCCAAGGCCATATGGTTTGATGTGGAGAGGAAGTGACTGTTATTGACTCAATGATGAGAGACATAACTCTAATAGATGGACAACATGACTGAAAAACCAATGAAACTGAAATTATCTAATTGTTTGTTAATGACCGAACTCATACAATGAGTTATTATCCATGGAGAAGTCCTGAAAATTCTAAAGAAGTTTTTTTTAAACATATATGATAAGATCACCTGACTGTATAAAAAGTGATACATGTTTTTAATCCAGATATATGGATATATGAAAGAGAGGATTGGAGCTTGTGTGTCAATTTGCTGTATTAACCAAGTTTCAGTACCAGCACCTGACAGGTTTGATCAAACCTTTAAGCAAAGCAGTTGCTTTAGCGGGTGTTAAACTCTTTCACCCGTCAAAGGACTTTGAGGCTCTAAAAATCTCTGCAATTCAGGAAAGATTAGAGCAATTATCAGGTTGCTGTTGGGAAAGGTTTCATCAAAAGCAATCAGCTCATCTTTTACTGCAAAATAACACTGTAAACACTGTTATAATTAATTTATTTCCTAGTAACGTCATCTTTTGTAACATGTGCAAGTGACTGTAACTGACCAAGATGTTTGTTTTTAATAGTTAAGCATTTGAAATGAAGGTGGAAAAGTGAAACTCCACTGAAGACTGCAGAAAACATTCAAGTCCCTGAATTAGCTGAGAAATGTTTCAATTCCAGTAAGAGCTTAGTCTGCTTGCCAAAACCATTACTTTTGAATTTGAACTGCTTAAAAATAAATGCGATACAATTGGTACATTTCTTACTAGAGGAACCCAGTGAACTTCTCAGCAATGCTGACTCAATGAATGGTCTGAGTCATGAAGCATCCACCCAGCCAGACATGGCTGGTTTTTGGCAGTTTAACACCATAAGCCTAACTGGGAAAATCACCAGAGCACCTGACTACGTCAAAATATGAGTCAAAAAACAAAAAAGTCAAACCATTTTACACACCATCACATTGGTTACAGTGAAACACAATGGAAGTATCCATAAATGTTAAAATACTCATTGTTTCAATAGTAGAGCCACAAAAAGTAAATGATATACATGTTTACATGACTTTAGTGCTAAGAAATTTATAATATCTTACCTATTCTTTGTAAAGTTATATCCAATTTTACAACATTATAGCCATGACAACGTAATCATAAAATCGACTAGTACTTTACAGCTCAAATAATACACAAATTTGAAAACAATTAATGTGCTTTTATAAAATTATGAGCTTTACATGTTTTCTTATAAATCCTCCCAAAAAATGTCCCCATTCACTTTCTTTGTAAGTGCCTCATCGTAACCTTGTTTTTCTTTTTTACAGAAAATTAGTAAAAATTATTTTCTCTGGCAATTAGCATTATTCCACAAATGCTGTTGACTGATGATCTTAACCTGTACTGAATCCACATTATTCCTTGAATCTGGCATATATATACCTATTACCAGAAAATAAAGTGCTGGACAATAAACAAGCAGACCAATACATGTTCTTCACTATCTCAGAAATGCAAACATGTTTGTCATTATTTAACTCGCTATCACTAATATTGTCTGCTAGACCATGATGCCAAAGAAAATGTGTCAGAGGCAGAGCCACAGATTTTCCAGTTAAACTGGTTTAGGGCAAGTATGTAAAAAAAAAAAAAAACATATTGGGTAATTCACCAAGTCACTTTTAACAATAGAATGCTTGACTAGAAAAAAAAAAACCAATCCCTTCAACCAAATTTTCAGACATGGAATGTAACCATAAACAGTCAAAAGGAAAAAAGCAGACGAATGGGCCCATTAGTCCAGTAGTATGCTATATGGTCACTTAATGAAATGGAAATGAGTTGGCAGTGTCGAATCGACCTGACTCTAAATATTTGATGTTCATAATAGCATCTTAATCTCATTGATTCCCATCACGGTGTACAGCACTATTGTGCATTATCAGTGCATTAACACTGCTTCAAATATAGAGTGAGCTCGTGAGAACAACAAATAAATCAGGGTAATAAATAATTCATGGAGGATTTGCACGCCAACAGAGAACTGTGACATGTTTTCTTCTGTTTGTCTGTTTGTCTTTGAGGTGTAAAGGACATGTTTTTTTGTTTTTCTCATGAAAATTTCATGTTTCTATCTCAAGCCACAGATCCCCTGATTCATTATTCAATACTGGACAGGTGATATGTGTTACATGTGGTTTAGGTAAACCAAAATTGTTCTTTACAATCTGTTACAAAAGGATTTTTCAAGTTTATTACTCAGACTTTAGTTAGCAATACTTTACAATACATAAATTAACTCATTACAATGACTCAATAACAACTCAATAAGTGCTCAATGCAAGAACTTGCTGAGAATTTGTTCATATGCTTACTATAAAGCTGCAATGAACACGCATAGTGAGAAATAGATACACTTCTAAAAATAACATGCAAAGATTCATTATGCAGACATTTATGCAGATAAAACCACTTAAAAATGCATCATTTCATTTCGGAGAACATAATTTCTTCTTGACATTGTCATTACAAATAATTCTTTGGTCTGGATGGTGCTGTGGAGCATATTGCATTGCCTTCTTAAGTTTGAAACGAAACGTGTCCATATTTTGTCTTGGCAACAAGTCTGTCAGCAGAGTGTATTACAGTTCGCTAGAGAGAGTTGATAAGGGAAAGTAACATCTAAATAAGCTTTGGCTAATGTTGGTTCCGTCGCAGCTCTGGAGCTGTGTAAGTGAAGTCTTTAAAATGATCCTGGTGGAAAGAGAAAAGGCTGTCCTCTATGGGTGTAAGACAGGGTTCCTCTTGGGTGAAGTCAGGGTCAAAATTTGCCACATCCTCAATAGATTCCTACAAACCAAAACCAAAACATTATTTTTGACCATATTCCAACTTTTCAAATTAATCGGATATTGGTTCTTTAATGTCACATCTGCTGATAAATAGCATCATTTGGTGCATCTATGAAAAATAGCACTCAATAGTATTTCCCTGGTAAAGTAACTAAAGTAATTTTACTTAAATTACTTAAACGTTTACTTTAAGTATATATATATATATATAATTAAATATATTAATATAAGTATTGTAAAATGTCTTCAATTCTATCAAACATTTTTTAAAATATAATGTAATAAATAATAATAATCAAGGCTATTTGTTACAGTGTGAGCAGGCAAGGAGATGGAGAGGTGGATCCAAATTAGCGATCAAAGACTTCAGATTTTGCATCGGTTAACATGAACTAACTATGATCAATATATTTTTACAGCATTTATCAACCTTTGTTAATGTTAGTAAATAAAATGTACATGTTCATGTTATTTTGCAGTACATTAACTGATGTTAACAAATACAACTTTTAAAAATGTATTAGTAAATGTTGAGATTAACATGAACCAAGATCAATACATGCTGTGGACGTATTGTTCATTGTAGCTCATGGTAAATAATGTCTAATTAAATAAACTAAAATGAAATAAATTAAAATAAATCAGTAATCAAAAATTGGTTCTGATTATTCAATATAAAGAAAGTCCATAACTGAATCAGGTCAATGTCTACATACAACACACAGAGAGAATTAAACAGTAGAAGTGCAGAGGTAGGCTTACTATTCGAGGTGTGAACGGTGGTGTGATCTCTCGTCTGTTCAGCTTCTCCCAGTCCAGTCCTGTGAAAAACGGGTGTGCAGTGATGGCCTCTTCCCCTCCATCTCTATCCATGCAGCCTAACCGACACGCTGGGTCTCTGGTGAGTAACTGGGTTGATAGCAAACACAAATCTTCATTATTAAGCTTTTGAACACAAAAGTGCACTTGCTCAATCTTTCAAATAAATGCCACACTGTAAAAAAAAAAAAAGACGAAAAAAAAAAGTGATTTCACAGATAATGTTTTGTTGCTATAAATAAATGTACTGTAGTGTATATAGGTTGGTTCAGTTATGTTAAATAGCATTGTAGACTTGAATATAACCAGTTAATTTAGATGTTACCATTCATTGCACTTGGTTTGACATTTTGTTATCTAATGCAAAAACATCGTTTCAAGTACAAATACTAAAGAATCACTGGAAAAATACAACTTTGTCTTTTTACACTGGCAAAATGGTCTCTGTCATACTGGTCTGCAAAGTTTACTGTCCACAACCCTGCATAGATCATATCACTGACTTAAGCCCTTGGAAATGGTAAATGGACTGCATTTATATAGCGCTTTCACAGACCCAATGGCCACCAAAGCCATTCGCTTTACAATTTGCCTCACATTCACTCACTCATTCATACACCGACGGCGGTGTCAGCCATGCAAGGCGCCATCCAGCTCGTCGGGAGCAGCTGGGGTTAGGTGTCTTGCTCATGGACACCTCGACACTTGGTCAGGTGGAACCGGGGATTGAACCACCAACCTTCCGGTTTGTAGACAACCTACATGAACCACTGAGCCACTGCCGCACCAAAGGAAAGGTGATATTATATTACTCCACTAATACGAGAAGACCTCTACTTAGTCACATGATGTTAATCCTTCTACCATGACACAGCTCTTTAACCCTTCATGGGGCACAATGGAGCTTATGTAACAAGGCACAAAGGGCAGGGATAGCCTGTGATATTGACATCTAGGGTCGAACAGCAGCAATGGGGTCTGCTCACAGGCTGTGCTCTCTGCTCCTTATTAGCCTCATCATGTTTTACTGGTGCTTATAGAAACAAAAGGCCAAGACCCTCAGAACAGCCAAGAAACATGTTCACTCTGAGCTCTTTAAATGAAGCCAGATTTGAGGTTATTCTGGTGAGAAGAAAAATCAGAGCTTGTTGAAGATTAGAACAGAATCAGGTTTCAGCATGAAGGCCTCGAGTAGAGAATCATTTTTATGAAATGTTTTCACAATTGAAGAGGAAGAGAGTGGTTTAATAATAAGACGTCACTGCCAGGAAAGTCACAGATTTCGCAACATAGCTGCCTGAGATGCAAGTCAAGATTCGGGGTTGTGTCCCTCGAGTAAAAGTAAAGAAACTGGTGTAGTAAAAGTCAGATAATTGTACTTGTAGTACAAAATAATGGATTTGATTCAAGTGGCGTCTTTGAGTACGCTTACATTAAAGCTTTAATTGAGACAGGCCTTTCTTTGTGTGATTGAGCTACAGTCTAGATAATCAAATATTTCCATGCATCTCACCTCTGTTTGGAGCATGTGCTTAGGCCAATTGTATTCCAATTAACGTGTAAACATACTGGACGAAATAACTGAAATACCTGATTTACATGCAAATCAATAAACCGCCAATGCACCGCATTTACAAGAATGTATTAAAAAAAAAACAGGTTATTGCCTGCCTGGTGGTGACGTCAAAACGTAAGCATCCATGTATTACACTGTGTTGATTATGTGAGTTGTGACGTTAAATAAAGCATAAAAAAACAGTATTTCAGAGTCTGTCAAAATGTCAGTGGGAAAGACTCATTCTCCTCTAGTATTTGAGGTTTCTACAACTGTACCACTTGTCCTTTGGCTGCATGAGATAAGAACCACACACGTTGCCAACGTTATCAGGTTAAGAACGTGCATGTAAACGTGCAGTGTTTACGAAGAGACATTTTATAAAGACAAATTGTTTTGGTCATCATCTGTTATCAATCTGTTTTTTTGACTGCAGATCTGGACTCACTCCTCTAAGGATGTCCTCGGCCTCGTTGCTGAGCCAGGATGAATAAATGATCTCTTCTTTGAGGATGCACTCAAACAGCTCGTCCTCAGTCTCCGCTTCAAATGGAGCATGTCCCGAAAGCATCTCATAAAGCAGCACGCCCAGAGCCCACCAGTCCACTGATACGCCATACAGCTCCTCCAGGATGATCTAAAGAGAGACACACAGCATTAAACACATCTACATGGGAAGAGAACACACACACACACACACACACACACATCAACCATTATCTTATAAGTCCTCTTATAGTGATGCTCACCTCAGGTGCAATATAATCTGGAGTCCCACAGAAGGTGCTAGTAAGTTTTCCATTAAAGATTTCCTCTTTGCACATGCCAAAATCTGCCAGTTTGCAGTGGCCATGTCTGTCCAGGAGAATGTTGTCCAGTTTCAGGTCCCTGTAAAACAGAATGACAAAACTCAAATGATTAATAAATAGTAAAATTGCACTGGGTGTAACCATCAAGTAAGTGACAACAAGGTAAAAGTTATTATTATTAAATATCAATAATTATTCATTTACGTTTTTTTTTTTTACTTTAGTTAATTACAGATGTTTTCTGCACTTTCTTCACTTATTTTGAGACAAAACGTAATACACTCTTATCGGAAGCTAAAAGCATTATTGAATGCTTTACATAGCCAACATATTTTATTGAACAGCTGAAGGATTTGTATAATTTTATGAATGAAAGACATTACAACTGTAATTTATGTGTGCCTACACATAAGTCATAAATAACAAGCTGAAAGACAGCCTTCGGTAGCACGAACAATGCGAACTAAATATCGCAAACATACAGTAGTGAATAACAAATGAGATTCACAGAGTTCAGATGGTATTGACGCACTGACAAATGAGCGTGTGCTGCAATGCTTGCATGCTTGACACAAGTGTGTAGAGTAATCAGCATGAGGAGCATCATTCAGTCTGTCATCAGAGAAGGAAAGGCCATATTGATCCAGTTAAAGGGTTAGTTCACCCAAAAATTAAAATTAAGTCATTAATTACTCACCCCCATGCTGTACCAACCCCGTAAGACCTTCGTTCGTCTTCGGAACACAAATGAAGATATTTATAATTAAATCTGAGAGGTTGATCACTCCTCCATAGACTCCCTAAGGGATTGAATCCTGACGGCCCAGAAAGTCATTAAAGAAAATGTTTAAATATTCCATGTGACAACAGTGGCTCAACTATAAGTTTATCAAGCGACGAGAATACTTTTTGTGCGAAAAAACAAACAAAAATAACGACTTTATTCGACTATTCCTTTTCTTCCTTGTAGGCCTGAAACGAGACTTCGAGAGATTTCCACGACGCATGCGCGAGAATTGCGATCTCCTTCAACTACTTCAGTTAAGTTCTCGCGCGTGCGTCGTGGAAATCTCTTGAATCTCTTGAAGTAAATATATAAATATAAATATCTTCATTTGTGTTCCGAAGACGAACGAAGGTCTTACGGGGTTGGTACAGCATGGGGGTGAGTAATTAATGACTTAATTTTCATTTTTGGGAGAACTAACCCTTTAACAGCTTCTTGTGGCCAAAGGTTTCCAAGGAAATGTGGTCTAATTTCATTAGAAAACAATTACTGTAACAGAGAACACATTGAGAGGTGACCTCTTTACTGTGTTGTTAAAAGTGCATGACGCATTTACAGTAAACAACAAAGTATAGAGTGTTTTACAACGTGTTGTTCCATCTCCCATTACTTCGTTGGAAGTAATTGGAGCCTCATTCATGAAACAGGAGCATTTCTGTGTGAATCATTCATTAAATCATTCTCTTGAGAATAATACGCTGATTTCACGCAGCCGGCATTTTGAAATGGCTCCGGTGGGAAGAAAACCGGAAGTGTCGCCTTTACAGTAATCATAGGAGAGTTGCGAATGCGATGGCGTATTGTTGTGTTTAATGTAGAAATGAGTTATTCTAAAAATGTACATACATTTCTTTCATACTTTAGACTATATACAGTGAAATTCATTTATAAAAAAAATATTTTTTTATATAAAATTCAGAATGTAAAAAAAGAAGCAGGAACGAACTATATACATATTCCTCTATTGGATATTAACATCCAATAGTGTAAATTGCGGCAGCAGCTTCAGGTTGGTAGTCCAAGGCATTGTTGTCTATCTGTACTTCCGGGGTTCTTCCCACCGGAGCCTCGCTTTCGATTTCAAAATGGCGGCTGCGTGAAATCAGCGTATTGAGTATAGAAAATGTAAAAATGCAGAAAGTTTTCTGTGATGGGAGGTTTAGGGGCAGGGTTAGTTAAGGGGATAAAATATTGAGTTTGTACAGTATAAAAATGATTATGTCTATATAAAGTGCCCATAAAACATTATGTGCCCAACACAAGACAGAGACTACTACAAAATCAAAAAGATATCTTAACTTCCTTTACTTCATGCCTAGTGAACAAGCACAGAGACATGCAGAGACTCACGCTCACAGTTTTAGAGGGCTGGCGCTGGCAAAAATAACAGCATGGCAAACTCACCAGCCTGGCCATCAGCCACAGCCCGAATCTGCAGCTGGAGAACTGGCAGAACTATTGCAGAGCCAGCAAAATGGGCAAATCTCTCATCTGCTTAACCATCATTGACGTAACCGAATGCTTTACTCTCTAACAACCGTAACAACCCAAGACTCTTGCAATGTTGCAACAAAAGTCTTCAAACACTAAGTATTCTGGAAAAAAAAGGTTTATCATTTAATTTAAAAAAGAATAAAACAACAAAGGAAAGTGCGTCATTTCTGGTGCCCTTTTGGAAACCAGATATAATTTAGCAACAGTGGAACAATTTGAGAGGTCAATAAACACTCTGCATTTGCACTTTATCCAAGCCTCCGGGTATAACAGGCTGAAGTGAGACTAAAACACTAAAGTCATTAATGGACTCTTAATTTCCTTCATGCACTGTCCATTCTTTTTGAATAAATCCAGTATAGTCTAGTCCTCGGATTAGAGCAGAGCCAGATTACACAGCATTACAGCAACATCTAATATAAGATCAGGGTTAAGCAAGGTGAAGTGGTGAGGAACAGCTTGATGACACAGAGGTCAACGAATCGTTGTATTGCTGGTTTTATAAAAGGTGTGTTACAGGTGGCCCTGCAAAATCAATGCTGAAATATTGGGATTTTTTATATTTATTCAGAATAATATATGTGCATGTTATGCTATATTGCACTTTGTAACAGAAAAAGATTCATGTGATAAAACCAGAGCAGTGCCCAGGCCTCTCTCTCACTCTCCCTCCCTTGCTCTCTCTGTCTTTCTGAGTAAACAGCTTATGTAATAACAGCTCCATTACATGCTGGGCAGGCCTGTGACGTCAGCTCAAGTCCACACTCAAAATGTCCCCATAGTCCTCTAACAATACAACACTGCCATCTTTCCCGGGACTCTACCCTTCTCCCCTTAAGCTTCACTTCACAGAAGCGTTATAATTACCCTAAAATAATTTGCTTTAAAGCCCAATAAAATCAAAAAGAATGGTGAGAGAGGCCATAAAGAGGCCCATATGATTGTAAAGACGACAGAGGGTCAGCAAAGTTCACTGGAATTCCAGAAAAGACCCCACAGGGAAGCTTGTAAATGCAGCGAGCCTCATTTGAATGGGAAAGCAGTTTGCCAGATCTGTTTATATTTAGGCTTGGCTTGGCTCTATTACAAGGGTGATCGGAAAGCTTATTCAGGTAGACAAAGGTCATGTGATTACAGCCAGGAAGAGCACAATGTTACGACAAGGAATAGGAAGAATTAGTCTAGGGCGGAGACTGTCTGTAAAATCTGACGAAATGTGTCAGGACATGCGTAGACTGATCACAAGCATGTCAAAGCAAACAACTGAAAGGCAGTTGCACTTGGGTGTGAAAATCTACAGTAATTTCAGATGAACTCAATGAATTTCAAATATTCTTTCCTTCCAACAAAGGAATCACATGTTTTGTACTTTAAAACCGTGAGGAAAGATAAGCTAACTTGGACAGCTAGCTCAAAAATAATGTAGCAGAGAAAAGATTAAATAATGAGAGGAAATGTGTGACATTAACATGATCCACAGTATTCCTCACCTGTAAATGATGCCTTTGGAGTGAAGGAACATCAGGGCCAAAATGATCTCCGCAGCATAAAACTGTGCTCGTGGCTCATCAAAACGCCTGCACTTCTGGATGTGGAACATGAGGTCACCACCATTCACAAACTCCATGACAAAGAATAACCGATCCTGGGAAATGAAGAGCACAGGTTAGCAAATACAGAGAAAAATAATGTGGAAAAACATGTTATAAAGTATAAAAGAGTCAAATACAAAGGAATATATTCATTCTATTACTTCTCCAGCATTAATAAACATGTAAAACTGAAATATGTACAATATTTGAACTTGTGTTCTATAACACATTGAAGCTAATAATGTAAAAATTACTATAAACAACAATTTATATATTATATTTTACACATACATCTATTGCAATTATAAAACATTTAATATACACAACTGTTCAAAAGTTTATAAATGTCTTTACTGTCACTTTTTACCAATTTATCAATAGTGTGATAAAATCATACACAGTAAAAGAAGGATAAAATGTGTAAGTCAACAAAAAACTAGCATCACTTCCTGTTAAGGTTTTCGGTATGAAGAGCAGGAAGTGAATACCATTACTAATCAAGACGCTCCATCTACTGTTTACATTGGGTATTGCAACTGTCATCACTCTTTTAGATTATTTCTAAATATGGGCTTTTGGGTGGCTTTTATTTTAAATCATGCTCTCAGAAAGAGCAGTAATCTTATGGACTGTATATCAAGTATCAGTAGCATTTGATAGCATTAAATGGACCAACTGCTATTAAGCTGTCAGATTTTTAACCCCAGGAAATATTCTCATGAAGTTTCAGGAGACTGAAGTATGTTTCAGGAGATTGAAGATAAAACAAAAGTATTTCAGGAACGTAAACAATTATTTTGATATGATGTCAAGGGGTTTTGTCAAAAAACATTGTGTTTCCTGGTTGAGTGAGGCCTGAGGGAAATGAAGTGTCTACATTCAACAACACTTGTCAATGTGGGGACCGTGATGACATAAGTTAACCTCTACTGCAAAGTAGCGTGATTTCTTCTAGGCTCAAGTTACAGATTATCTACCCGATAATATGTCAACAAATCATACACTGAACAGAATTCAGGATTACGGCTTTTACTCTGGTTTCCCGAAAGCTGTTTGAGAAGCATTTCTAGATTCTTCTATTGTATTATGAATGAATTTTTATAACAAGGAATCAAACTTTCCTTTATCAGAGTTCAATGTACACTGTAATGATACTGGTAATTTTCTGTGGGGACATTATCTGTTAAGTTTCCGGACATTTCCTTTACCCTAAAACACGACGCAACGTAATGCATAATTCAGGGTAATTCAAGGGTAAGCCTTATGTATGGAATGTGGGATTGGTCAAATCTGTTACAATATATTTATTGTCATAATTCTACCTCTATTCATCATATGACATGCTATTAGCACCTTAAATCTATTTGAGGATTCTTACCGCAGTCTGAAAGCAGTAGTAGAGCTGTGTGAGAAATGGATGTTGGTCGGCCAGAGTCAGCACTCTCTTTTCAATCATGGTTGCCTCGACATCATCGTCTTGCAGTATGACATCCTTCTTCAGCATTTTCACAGCAAAGACCCTATGGTCAGTTTTTAGACGAGCCAACATCACCTACAGATGCACACATATACACATCTGTGGTTAAAAGTGCCAGGACGTTCTTAAGACATATTGAGAATTTAGAATTATCAAATGCAAGGGAATGTAATCTTGGTAATGAGGCATAGTTGCATGTGCGATACCTTGCCAAAGCTGCCTTTTCCCAGCACTTGCAAGAAACTAAAGTCTTCCAGACCAACTTTAACAGTCTCGTCCTCTTGCTCCTCAAATGATGTTGGCATGCTTTTAATGGAGTTCTGACCCTTTATTCCTGTCATGTGCAGAGAACTCTACGGAGAAAAAATACGGAGAAATGTACTCAATGTACACAAATTTGGAGGAATATCTCACAAAGACAATAAATGTGCATATAACCAAAGCAAATATTATGGATGTTCGAGATGGCTCTTATGAATATACCTGAGGCTTTCTTTTGGAGAGTGTGTTGAGCAATCCAATCTCTGACAATTTGCAGGCCAGTTCCGAACTGTTCACTCCGCAGTTGGGTGCAACATTTTGTTCACAGCGTTTGTGGATGTTCATCTTGCAACCTGAACAAATCCACACCACACAGATGACAACAACAATCTTTGACTATAAAGCAGCCGTGTTCACATGTATTCCAATAAGTCGAGCAAATATGTGCTTACTCTTGCATTGGAGACCCTGTTTGATCAGGCCATACAGGAGAGATCCGCAGTGGTTACAGTACGTGGGAACTTTGTAGTTGTGTTCTCTAAACTGGTGGGGTAAGTTGACGCTGAAGCCCTGCCTTTGGCCCTGTACACAGAGTAATATGCATGTCAAATATATCCACAAGACATAATTTTGTCATCACACATGCATTTACACACACGCACGCACGCACTCACTCACTCACTCACCTCATTTAAATCTTTCTTCATTCGTGGACACTCACTTACAATCAAGTTATGACACCTCTTATGGACCACACACGCGCACACTAGAATAGTAAGGCAAAAAGTAAAGGTTGCTATTCCTTGTGTATGCATATGGGAAAATGATGATTCCATTAATATAAGTAACCATACACACCTTGACATTGATAACCTTGCTTTCCAATAACACCCCTGGGAAAAGATTATATTTTTATAACCACATGGCATACCATACATTAATTGAGGCTATGTGCATGAAGGTGTGTGTTCTATGTAAGTCTCACCAAATGAAGTTTTTGCAATGGCAGCAAAAAGTAGGCTGGGGAAGGAAGGTTGCCATAAACTTATGACCGTAGACTTGGTGGACCTTTCTTTTCTTTAAAGCTTTTTGACCCTCTCTTGTAAGTTTTTTATGGGGTCTCGATCCATTCACAGCTTCATCTGAAATTTATGGCAACACTCAGTCAGCACAATTAAAATGCCAACAAAATTAACTGTAAAGTTAAAACTAACTGTTGTGGATAAGTACACATGAAAGTGGGACATTTACAAAGAATTATGAAAAGCTGGTTATGATGCTGACAATTTTTTTAGAATAAAACTTAAAAAAGAGATTGAATACTATGTTTAAAGACAAAAATATAACAACATCTTTATTAAAAGATGTTTTGTTTAAAAAAATAATGTTTTTTTTTTCATCAGTCTAAGAGAAAAACAGCACACCAGGTTCTATTTATAGCTTAACTGTCTACTGTAAATGTTCATGGCAGACTTGTCACAGATATACTATATACACATAAACAAACACTTTATATTATAATTACACATCAATAATTGATTTTTATATAAGAATAATAAAGATTTAGGTAACACTTTAGTTTAGGGTTCAATTAACTAGTTGCTTATTAGCATGCATATTACTAGGGTATTGGCTGTTTATTAGTACTTATAAAGCACATATTAATGCCTTATTCTACATGACCATATTCTACATCCCTAATCCTACCCAATATATAAACTTAACAACTAAACAAACAAACTAACTATTAATAAGCCGTAATTAGGTGTTTATTGAGGCAAAAGTTGTAGTTAATAGTTAGTTAATAGTGAGAATTGGACCCTAAACTAAAGTGTGACCAAGATTTATACGTAAAACATTAAACATATTTATAGTTAATGAAAACAGCTAACCATCTGTAAAGGAGCCAGTGAGAGAGATGGATACATACACACTTCCCTCTGGTTCCAGATTCACCTGGAAAAAGAGATAACCGGTGAGATACAATATATTATACGTTAAAAGCACGCTAAAAACTACTGTAAGTGCCGACACAATGAAAAAATATGACTTTTATATAAAAAATAATATCCTGTAGAGCTTCATAACATTTGTGTTCAATGTTTAGCAGTTGCAAAAAAAAAAAAAAAAAAAAAAAAAATCTTAAACATTTTAAAATACTTTTTTAATTCACATTGTGATTATATAAACTGTAAAAAATAGCATGATAGTCTGCACACAAACTGAAAATATTTAAACGAATATTTTTTTTTTAAAGCACCCAGACTTTCCACTAAGCTTATAATAACACTGATGTCAAAGGTGATACATTTAGCTAAATTGACATGTTTTTTTAGAGAAAAGGATGTGGCTATACTGTTTGATGTGGTTAAGACCATGACAGGTCACAAAATGCTGTGAGCTTTTATTACTCTTCAGTGTCTGTATGTCTTATGAGTTAAGGTTGTTTGATTAACTTTTATATTTCACTGCAGCATATTAACAGTCGTCTGTCTCTCTCTCTCTCTCTCTCTCTCTCTCTCTCTCTCTCTCTCTCTCTCTCTCTCTCTCTCTCTCTCTCCACACTGACCTTCTATCACAATCTCAGTCATTCGATCTTTGAAGTCATTCTCTCGCTTCCTATCATTTAGCTTGCCCTGCAAAGTGGGAGGAATTCCTGTAATGCGAGGCAAGACGAGGAAAGCAGGACTAGCTGGTTCAGGGAGTTAAATCCATAGCACGCACCATGAAGCACAACAAGTGTTTAGGGATAGGAAGGTTTAAACATTGACCCACGACACTTGAAAAGTATTTAAAAAGTATAAAATGTAAATAGAGACAAACTCAGCAACGCACATCGTTTTCCATATTACATATACACATTATCTAAGTTGCCAGGAAACTGCATAACAGATGCAAAGATTAACAAACTCTCAGCTGTGAAGTGTGAAGCCAAAGCAGAGGTTTAACCAACCCCCAACTCAGTTATGTTTGGCCGCTGGCTTTAAAATAAAAAATACACTCAGCCGAATAGAAATCAAATCATTACAAAATGTCAACTTGAGTTCTGGTGAATGCCATGTGGAAAGCTTAAGATTTACAACATATGGGAGGTTTATATGGGTCAAAGAGAGGAATCTGGCTAGTTTGGTTGAGCAGCATGTCTGCACTGGTGGTAAGTGAGTTTGCAAGCGCATCCCCCGCAAACACTGAGTGATAAAACAAAACCACATTTGCAAAATAACCAGCACATTTTCTGCAACCTAAACTCTTCAAAATAAAAGTTCCAAAAGTTTATTTTCCCCCTACAAAGAACATTTCAGTGAACTGAAGAATTATTTTTCTTAGTGAGACGAACATTTGAATAATCTAAAGAACCTTTTTCCACTAAAGAACCTTTTGAGGAATGCAAAGGTTCCATGGATGTTACAGGTTCTTCATGGAACCATCAATGCCAATAAAGAACCTTTATTTTTAAGAGTTTATATTGTCATAATGGTAATTTTAAAATGATCAGTAAAAGTTAGGACATGAAGCTGATTTTAGGTTACAATTTTTTTTGATGGTCCACTTTAGACATGTAACTTTGCAACTAGATTTAAATTAATTAACATTTGAGTATTAGCAGACTGCTTTATTAGAGTTAGGTTTTACGGTTCAGTAAAGTAGAATAAGTTGACATGTAGTTGCAGAGTTACTTATAGTCAGCAGCATATCTGTTGGGGAGTAACAGTATAAAGTGTTAGCAGATTTAAGCAGACAGTCTAATACTCTAATGACTGCTAGTTGACATATAGTTGCAAAGTTACTTATATTTAGTAGAATGTCTAAAGTGGACCATCAAAATAAATATATCGTCCAAATGAAGCCTTTAAGCAAATACTGTAGGTCTACTGAAAATAATGATTTCATGTTCTATGCCAAATTTGTAATCTTGAAAAATGTACATTTCAGAAGTTTTAGTAGCTTATGAAACATAACCTTAAACACCCACAAAAAAAACATCATAATCAGATTTCAAAACACAACGAGAAAAACAATTGCAAGGGCTCATTTGACCACATTTTATCACTTGGACTAAAGGGAAAGCAGACACGAGTATGTCAAACCACACATCACCGTTTACCCAATAGATGTAAGAGAAGGTGACGCTCTGAGAGTTTCCGTGGTGCATGGTGGGGTGCAACCATGGGTGCAACATGCGGTTCTGAGCACGACCTATTTATTGCACAGAAAGCGACAGGACCCTCTGACAAGAACACTGAAAGGCCTGCAGTCAGGAAACACTAAAACTACAAAGAAAATGGAGAGATGTGTTCCACACCTCTCTTACTTTGCAGTTTGTATGCAAATTATAGCAAAGTATTAATATCAAAAGTAAAAAAAAATATCATGTTCAGGGAATGACTCTGAATATAACATTTAAAGAGATAGTTCACCACAAAATGAAAATCCTTTCATCATTTACTCACCCTCAAGTTTTTCCAACTCTGTATGAATTTCTTTCTTCTGCTGAACACAAAAGAAGATATTTTGAACAATGTGGTTAACCAAACTGCGCCCCATTGACTTACATAGTATTTTTTCAAACTATGGAAGTCAATGGGGCCCATCAACTGTTTGGTTACAAACATTCTACAATTTTTTTTGGAACAACTCGAGGGTGAGTAAATGATGACAGGATTTTCATTTTTAGGTGAACTATCCCTTTAAGTATCAAGGTTCACAACGATAGATAAAATCGCATGCTAGGAGGTAACCATAGCAACAGTTGCTCATCGATGTTTCATAATTTACATCGATAAAACAAATATTTTTTCCTGTTACAATTGTATATCAATCAATATGTCAATAAATTGTTTTTATCGTCAAACAGTAAATTATGGTGATGATCACAACATGTCTGCCCTAAATTAGCATAATAACTATTGTAAAACTCCTCTTCTTCCTCTCTCTTGTGTGTTTTTTATACCAAGTTACTACACCTCTATTTGTGGTTATATAGCCTATAGTTAAGGAACAATTATTTTATACACAGTGAAAACTCACCCATCCTTCAAAGGTTTGTCTTGTGTTTGATGGCACTATCAGTTCGTCAAGATGGATTCTGTAATTTGCGACAAAATCGTCGTATCCTATAGGGGTGTTATTGAAAACAGCCAGTTCCAGCTCTTTGCCATTCGAGATGTATGGGCAGAATTCATCATCGAAGGTCGGCTTGTTGGTCTTCGACTTTGTGGCGGTTTGTCCAACTTTCAGATTATCTACTTTAACAACTATGTAAGGATCCAGTTGGGTTTTCTTATGAAAGTTGTGGCGAGTTGAAAAAGTTGTTGGTCTTAAATCCACTGCCTCCCCGATACGCAGCCTCAAATATCCGTTGAATTTCATAGTCGTAGCTCCAATAGGCAATTTAATATTCGATACAATAAACCGAAAAGGCAATAAATCGAAAGAATTCACCTTTCAATTAACACGAAATCATAATAGGCTAAACTACAAAATAATACGTTCTGAACTGAAGAAACATAGAACTGACATAGTCACAGTAAAAAACCTGTAACAGCGAAACCACAGATGAGTGCTGAGCTGTCGTTCTTCATAAAATTGTCAAGAGTAAACCTCTCTCTCTCTCTCTCTCTCTCTCTCTCTCTCTCTCTCTCTCTCTCTCTCTCTCTGTGTGTGTGTGTGTGTGTGTGCAGTTTGAACAATGCGAAGCGTCACGAATAGATAGGCTACATGAAATAGGCTAGGTAGGCTACATTCCGTGTTTGTGCCGTCATCTTGTATAACTATGCAGACAATGCGAGCATAACAAAGACAAAGTCGATTAGACACACCTGACTCTGTGCGATCTTCTACCAACAGACGATATGAAAATCCATTTAGAATGAATCACAATTAGGCTAGACTCCAGTAGTTTTTTTTTTCAGTGCACAACTACTATTTCTAATGATGTCTATAAGTAACTATGAAGCTTTCAATTTTAAGTTAAATCTCTCTCGGTATGTAACAGGAGCATATGGATTAACTGCACTGTGTAACAGGCCAACATCTTTTCCCAAGAAAACAGAGCAGAACAACTTTTAATAAGATGTCAGCTAGCACTAGAGGAAGGTGAAAGAGAGAGATATAATTTGTGACACAACAATGTTAAATGTGATTGTCAGCAACTGAGTCTAATATCTGAAGTCTAATACAACAGGGTCAATATGTGTGTGCATACACGCTCACACAGTTTATAGAATAAAACAAAAATGGTCATTATATAGCCTCTATATACTGTAGGCCTATATGTCATTTTTTCAGACCTTGAATAATGCAAAGAAAACTAGTTTGTATACATTTTTAAACAACACAATACTAATGTTTTAACTTACGAATTCAATATTTGGTGGAATAACCCTGATTTCAAATCACAGCTTTCATGCATCTACCACCCTTTCATTTTGCTGTTGGGTGACTTTATGCCACTCCTGAGTCCTGGCACAAAAATGCAAGCTTTGGTTGATGGCCTGTGACCTTCTATCTTCCTCTTGATCACGTTCCAGAGGTTTTCAGTGGTGTTCAGGTCTGGAGATTGGGCTGGCCATGACAGGGTCTTGATCTGGTGGTCCATCCACCTTTATTGGCCTGGCTGTGTGGCATGGAGCATTGTCCTGCTGGAAAACCAATCCTTCGAGTTGGGGAACATTGTCAGACCAAAAAGAAGCAATTTCTCTTCCAGGATAGGCTTGAGTCACACGCCCTTCTCAAAGATGGATCTGCTCGATTCTAGCCTTACTGAAGAACCCATCGTCACCAGTCTTCCACCAAATGTCATAGTGGGTGCATGTGCAAGGCATTGCGGGTTGTAGGGCTCTCCAGGTCTCTTTCTAACCAATAGAGGACCAGGTGTTGGGTAAGGTTGAAAACGGGACTCATCGGATAAAATCAGAATCAGGCAATTAATAACATTTTTTTAATTGTTTTAGTTAACAATAACAATACTGGACCCTTTTGATGTAGCCTATAGCAGGCAAATATTTTATGTAAGCATACATAAAATATTTGCCTTTAACTCTTGTTTGTTTGAACGATTCAAACAAACAAGAGTTATGCAGTAGTGCTATGCTCAGTTGTCCAGAAGAGGGTAGTGTTGCATAACGCTGCATTGTGGCATCAAACGTCACCAAACCTTTACCAATTTAGGTTTCTAATGCTCTTCCAGGCAGTAGCGGTTCTGGCTTATTTTGGTGCCCTAGCCTAGACGACATAAGACATGTCGCCCCTCCAACACCCCCCACCTCCCCAACAGTAGGCTACGTTAATGCACATTATAGCCTATATATCTCCATTATAGCATATATATAGGCCTATATATATATATATATATATATATATATATATATATATATATATATATATATATATATATATATATGATATTTCATCAGTCAAACGTGGAAGTCTGGTGGTTGATAGCTTCTGGCAACCTTAAATCCAGGAGAGAAGAGAATTCTAAGAAAGAGCACAAGAGATTCGCGCACACGCAATATCCGAGCGAGAGCAGAGCCATGAGACCACATATTTGAGAGCGCGCGTCCAGTTTTGTGCGATATAGTGAAGGAAAACTGCCTGCGAGCGAGAGATTAGTGCTCGCACATTAGATAGATGCACTTTCGAGAACTGTCATTAAAATGAAGTCATAGAAACTGCTTCAAATGAACTATAAAGAAGAGAAGATGCATTGTCTGAAAGCTGGGTGCACTGTGCGCGTTGTCGCCCTATAGGTGGCTGCCTATATTACCTATGCCAGGATTTGCCACTGCCTCTAGGCCTTTGAAAATCTACTTTGCAAATACAAATGTATGTGATAAATGCAAGTTAAACCTGCTATAGCTTATACAGTTGTAAGCACACGACACAGGCTGACTATTTGGCGAGATACAAAGGATACACAGTTATTATTACATGTAGGCTATTTGACATAATTGACAAGGGTAAATTATAGTAACTACTGGCCAATCATACAGCTAACGCATGAAATGACCTTCACAGGTCCAGCTCAACAGACGGCCTGGGTAGGGGTCTGGACAATCAGGAGTTTGGCCCAGCCTTCATTCCTCTTCTCCTAACAATCTGGCCCACACTGAAAGTCGAATGGCCTACCTTGTGAATTTACACAAAGTTACACTATGGAGATTCATAAAATTCATTACACAAGTCCTGAATTATAGAGGAATGGAAAAAATGAAAAGTGTAAAAAATGAGAATATTACAATAAGAGACATACAACACAAAAAATGTGCTGTATAAATTTTACAAATAGTTAGAAAACGATTCTGCAAGTGACATTGAATCTTTATAATCCCTAAAATTGTAATCCCTAAAATTAGAGTAACTCAATTACAGTAACTCAATATAGTATTGCATTACTTTTATTTCCCCAACACTGTTAATGTGACATTAAACAAACAAAAATACAATATGTATTTTTTTAAACTGAAAACACAACACCTGCTTTGCCATCACAGCCTTGCAATGTGAATGTCAGCAAGTGGGCTACTGAGTTTCTATATTGGCAGCCGAACGAGTCAGGCCTCAAACTGTGAATAGCACCTCATTCATCATGCTCCATAAAGAACCCCAGGGAACACGTGCACCATAACCACATGCATAAAAATAGACACTGCAGATTTACAAAGCCTCTCTCAAACACCTTTGTATAGCCGCATATTGATTTGAGGAATCGACTATATTTCTTAAGTGGGAGATTGCTCATGCATGTTCTTTAGTCTTAATTGTGCCATATGGTGTTTGAAACCAAACCCAAGCTTTTGCTGGTACTTATAGGAACTATATCCACCTGCAAGCTGCTACACATTTGCCTACATACAACTACACTGTAAAATGTTGTAACCTGCAATTGTTACCTTAAAGAAGTAATTCTTACCTGATTTTTGTTGGTAAAAATGTATGTGTATAGGTTGAATCAGTCATGTTAAATAATATTTTTTGTATAAAACCCTCTGGTGCTCTTTGGTAATTTTTTACTGAAAAATGTTTGGTTTTTAGAATTTTTTACTTCACTGGAATGGTACAAAACTTGGTAAAGGTTTTGGCACGTGCTATGTGAACACACACAAAAATCATGAACATAATTTGAAAAGGTCCTGAAAAAAAAGAGCCACACTTGTACCTAAATGGCTGCATTGGAAATGAATGGGAAACAAATGCAATCTGTGGAAACGTTTGTTACTGTGTCCAAACAAAATCTTACTGAACACTCTTTTTATCAACCTCAAATTTGAAATACAACTTGTATATATTTATAAAACGTTTTGAAAAAATATATATATATTATATATAAAAATTACATAGTATTTCTGTGCATTTTCCCATAACAAAAAACGTCTCAGGTTACGACTGTAACCGTAGTTCCCTGAGAAAGGGAACGAGACGATGCGTCACTTGACGCCTTGGGAACGCCCCCAGCGTGAATGCGTCTGAGCATCAATGTCAACTAGTCCAATGGAAAAAATGAGCGTCACGGGCGGGTGACGTCATGACCAGGAAGGGATAAAGGCTCACCCGGTGAAACGCGGCATTAGCTTCAAAAAGTCGAAGCAAGCCGATCACGGGGAAGCAGGAAGTATGGCAGGGTGACGCATCGTCTCGTTCCCTTTCTCAGGGAACTACGGTTACAGTCGTAACCTGAGACGTTCCCTTTCGAGGGAACTCTCGATGCGTCACTTGACGCCTTGGGAACGAGAATACCCAAAACGCCAGAATTCCAAGTACCTGAGTGTCAGTCTGTTGAAACTAAGCACTAAGCACCTGAGAACCTGGGGCAGCATCCAGGTCTAAGCTGTAAAACCTAACGAATGTGAGCGGTGAGGACCAGCCTGCCGCATCACAAACGTCTTGAAGAGAAACTCCAAATAGTAAGGCTTTAGAGGCCGCCATACCCCTCGTAGAATGAGCTCTGACCGCCAAAGGACACGGCAGGTCAGAGTACTCGTATGCAAGTGAAATAGCCTCAACTATCCACTTACTAACTGTCTGTTTAGAAGCAGGAAGACCCTTCTTAGGTGATCCAAAGCAAATAAATAACTGGTCGGACTTCCTCATTGACGATGTCCGATGAACATAAGTATCCAGTGCTCGCACTGGACACAAGAGGTTCAGCCTTTCCTGGTCCGCCGATGTAAAAGGAGGAGGACAGAAAGCCTGCAGCACAATAGGCCTCGGAATCAAGGTCGGCACCTTAGGGACGTATCCCTGTTTCGGATATAAGAATGCCTTGACCATCCCCGGTGCAAACTCAAGGCAGGTGGGGGAAACCGAAAGGGCCTGAAGGTCTCCAACTCTCTTAAGGGAAGAAATAGCTAGCAGAAAGATAGTCTTGAGGGTAAGAAATTTCTCTGAAACCGAATCTAAGGGCTCGAATGGAGCCCTAGACAGGCCTTCTAGTACTATTGCCAAATCCCAAGCTGGCACCCTAGTGCGAGTTGCAGGCCTCAGCCTCAATGTGCCACGAAGGAAACGTGTAATCAGGGGGTCTCGACCCAACGATGTACCCCCCACCAGGGCGTGGTAAGCCGCAATGGCCGCCACGTAGACCTTGAGCGTGGAAGGACATAGACCTGACGTAAAGCGCTCCTGCAGGAACTCGAGTACTGTGTTCACAGAACAGTTAACTGGATCCCACTGATGTCGGTGACACCATACAGAAAAAACTCTCCATTTAAGCGCATATAGTTTCCTAGTAGCTGGAGCTCTGGAGCTTAGAATGGTCTCAGCAGCCTCAGCTGAGAGACCACTCTCTATGAGTTGGGCCCCCTCAGAGGCCAAACCCACAGGTTCCAAATTTCTGGTCGAGGGTGAAATATTGTGCCCCCGGCCTGAGACAGAAGGTCTCTCCTGATTGGGATCTCCAAGGGAGGACCGTCTAAGAGATGGATCAGGTCCGCAAACCAGATCCGACTCGGCCAGCGTGGTGCTACTAGCAGTAGGCTTATTCCGTACTGGCGGACTCGTTCCAGAACTCCTGGGAGCAGAGCAACAGGGGGAAATGCGTACAGACGTAGCCTCGGCCACGTCTGCACCATGGCATCCAGCCCCAGGGGGGCTGGGTGAGTAAGGGAGAACCAAAGTGGACAGTGCGTCGTATGCTGAGACGCAAACAGATCCACCTCTGCTTGGCCATAAAACTCCCAAATTTTCTCCACCGCCTCGGGGTGGAGTCTCCAGTCCCCTGGCCTCAGCTCCTGCCTCGACAGGATGTCTGCTCCAATATTCTGGTCCCCAGGAATATACACTGCCCTCAGGGAGAGTACCTTCCCCAGAGACCACAGGAGGATCTGGTGCGCCAGCTTGCAAAGCGGACGCGACCGCAGACCCCCCTGACGGTTCAGATAAGAGACCACCGATGTGTTGTCTGTACGGACGAGCACATGATGGCCCCTCAGGTCTGGGAGGAATTGCTTCAACGCATTGAAGACGGCCATCATCTCCAGGCAATTTATGTGCCAAGAAAGATGATGACTCCTCCACCGACCCTGAACCGAGCGGCCTTCCATTACCGCTCCCCAGCCGGTGAGGGAAGCATCTGTCGAGATCGTAACTCGATGGCAGAGAGCTCCCAACACCGGACCCTGGGTTAAGAACCAGTGTTTTCTCCATATAACCAAGGCACGAAGGCATCGCCGCGTGATCTTGATCACACGAAGTGGGTTTCCCCTCGGGGAGAACCCTCTGGTCCTGAGCCACCACTGCAAAGGTCTCATGTACAGCAGGCCAAAAGGAATCACGTTGGACGCTGCTGCCAGAAGACCCAACAGTCTCTCGAACTGTTTCACAGTGCGTGACTGGCCTAGCTTTAGCTCTTTGGTGGCTGTCAGGATAGCAGCTACACGAACGGGCGATAGAGTAGCCCGCATCGTCACTGAATCCCATACCACACCAAGGAAAGTGGTTCTCTGTACTGGAGAAAGCACACTTTTCTTGGCATTGAGCCTCAACCCCAACATCTGCATATGAGCGAGAACGACACCTCGGTGCCGAACCGCCAACTGCTCTGATTCCGCTAGAATCAGCCAGTCGTCGATGTAGTTCAGAATACGTATGCCCTGAAGCCTGAGAGGGGCTAGAGCTGCATCCACGCATTTCGTGAACGTGCGGGGTGATAAAGCTAGACCGAAAGGAAGAACCCGATATTGGTATTCTTTGCCCCCGAAAGAGAACCTTAGGAACTTCCTGTGCTGAGGGAGGATGGAGACATGGAAGTAAGCGTCCTTCAGATCTATCGTGACAAACCAGTCCTCGGATCTGATTTGAGTCACGATCTGCTTGAGTGTCAGCATCTTGAACTTGAGTTTCTGTACTGAACGATTTAACAGACGAAGATCTAAAATGGGACGCAACCCTCCATCCTTTTTTGGAACAATGAAATAACGGCTGTAAAAACCCGACTCTCTGTCGGGTGAGTACACCTGTTCTATAGCTTCCTTTGCTAACAGGGCCTTTACCTCTTGCTCCATTACCAGAGCCTGCTCGGGATGCACCACTGTGGGCAGCACCCCGTTGTAACGAGGAGGACGAGAACCAAACTGGATTCTGTATCCTTTCTCTACAATCTGCAGGACCCAACGAGAAATATTCGGCAGAAGCTTCCACGCTGCCAGAAAATGTACTAAGGGAACCAGCCTCTCGAGGCTGGTCTCTGGTGTTATTGAGACGGCTAATTCCGGAGCCTGAAACATAATGGCAGGAACTACCTGAACTGGCCGCTCTAAGGCCCCCCTCAGAGGGCGCGAAACCAATGCTGTGCCGCAGCATAGCATCAGCGACTCGCTGGAGACCGCTGCGCCCTGAAGCACCAGGGGTGGCAGGGTTGGCAGAACGGTCTCGTGAGGACCCCGAAACAGAACGGGCACCGTATAATGAGGTGTACACCGCTCCACTTCGGTCGGGGCTGTCCTCACAGGCCTGATGCATGAACATCAGGACCTTTTTTTTTTCTTTTGAACCGAAGCCTTCTTCGCCTGAAGAACGGTCCTCAGATCCGGCTTCGACTTAGAAGACTTCGGTTGAGAGGGTTGCGTCTGTCTCCAGTCTCTACGTGGAGGTGCACGAGACGCAACACTCTCTTTCTGATGCACACGATATGATGAGCTCGACGGCTGGGGCTGCTCACGCCCAGCAGCCCCAGGGGGCTGGACCCGGCGAGGGAGAAACTTTTTAAAAACGTCAGCTTGTTTCTTTGACTCCTGAAATCTCTCGACGACCGCGTGTTTTTTTTTTGACTGCGTCGCCGAAGAGACCAGAAGGTTCAAGCGGAGCATCTAATAAAAAAGCTCGATCTTTTTCTTTAATTTCAGACAGATTTAACCATAAATGTCTCTCAGTAGCTACCAAGGCTGCCATAGACCGCCCAATTGCTCTGGCGGTCTCCTTAGTAGCCCTGAGAGAAAGATCGGTAGCCCGACGAAGTTCACGAATATCGTCATGACTGACTCCCTCACTACTATCCAGATCCCCCAGCAGGTCAGCTTGATAAGCCTGGAGCACTGCCATAGTATGCAGACATGCTCCAGCTTGACCTGCTGCCGTATAAGCTTTGCCCACTAACACCGAAGTGGCTTTAAGCGGTCTAGTGGGCAAAGCCGAGGCTTTCAGAGACGATGCGGGACCAGGGGAAAGATAACTGGCTAAATTCTCTTCCGCCTGGGGCATCGCCTCATAACCATACTCTTTCAGCCCCCTTATTCTCGAATAAGTGTTAACTTGAGGGCTGAAAAGACGAGATGAGTAAGGTTTATTCCACGATTTAGATATTTCATTGTGCAAATCGGGAAAAAATGGAAGCCCTCGTGGTGGAGATAATGTGGTGGAAGATAAAAAGCGCTCATCTAATTTGCTTTTAGGACGAGCGCCCTTCTTCTCAGATGGCCATTCAATATTTAATTTCTCTACAGCCCGCGACATAACATCCACCAGCTCATCATATGCTGGGGAAATAAATTGTGAATCTCTTTCCCCCATGTGTGTGCTTTCACTCTCCAAACTCATCGCATCAACCTCCTCGGAGGAAGAGCAATGAAGTAATGGAGGGCTCTCTCCCCGGGCGGAAGAAACCGCAGAGCGTGCTTCCGACACCGGGGGGAGAGCGCTGGATCTCTCGGGTAAGGAAGGAGAAAGAGCCCTCGGACCCGTCTCCAACCCCTCCGAAAGATCCTTTTGCGATCCCCAGGAATGCAATCTCCGCGCTGCCTCAGCAGACGCGGGTCCTGATCCCTGCGGATCGCGAGCCTGCCCACTCTCTTTATCAAAGAGTGACAGGCGAGAGCGGAGCATGCGAAGCGGTAACATCTCACAATGCTGGCACTCAGCCCCCTCGAAGGCTGAGACCGCATGCTCCACTCCCAAACAAACGACACAAAGCTCGTGTGTGTCCCCACCCGTTAAATAACGCGGGCAGGGAGAAGCACACTGTTTGTACACTTGTTTAGTTTCCATCCTTTTCCGCAACAGACAACAGTAAATAGACAGAGACAAAATGACACAGATCGCTTGCTGAGACACAGAAGCTAATGCCGCGTTTCACCGGGTGAGCCTTTATCCCTTCCTGGTCATGACGTCACCCGCCCGTGACGCTCATTTTTTCCATTGGACTAGTTGACATTGATGCTCAGACGCATTCACGCTGGGGGCGTTCCCAAGGCGTCAAGTGACGCATCGAGAGTTCCCTCGAAAGGGAATGTAAACTTCTATAACTTAAAAAAAAAAAAAAAAAAAAAAAATATATATATATATATATATATATATATATATATATATATAAAAACTTGTAGCATTGTTAATTCTCTGTCTATTGTGTTGCAACAGGCCTGTAATTAACCTTGCATGTCATTATTATGTGGACAATGATGTTTACTTTCACCACCTTCTATTTGTTTAAGGAACATGACAGTCATGTCACACTCGACCTTTAGGCAATGATTCACAGCAGATCACATTAATAGGAAGATTCTGATACAAAGTGGTCCCATTTGAAAGTTATCGACCTCATCTATAAGCTCTCCACCAGGTCACCACAATTCACCTTTGAAGGAAGAAAAACAGCATGTTGAGGATCCGATTTAGGAAATAATGCGGACACATGTAACCCTAGCTCACCGCTGCTCTTTCAGATGATTGAGAGTGCCCAATAAAAGCTTTGTCTATTTTCTTCAGTTATTCCTTCAAGGGCAAATAAGATTGTGTGTGTAGCTTATGTGTGTGTGTTTGAGAGAGAGGCAGAGAAAGGTATGATTAAATTAGAAATTATTATGAGAGTTTCTGCTCAATCAATATACAAATTTTGCAGACGCCAAGAAAGAGGTTTATGTCTCATGGACTTCTGCTTAGCACTCACACATAGACCCACACACAGCCACATACAAACACAGGCACATACAGTAAGCATGAAATGGAAACCTGTACTTTAGTGAATTCTGTATCACTATCCATCTTCAACTTCTAAAGCAAGCGCTTAACTCTGTATTAATATGACTTTAAGGCCTGTACCAAACAGCCCAGACAATGTAAAACTGTAGCTCAAACCCGAATCCTCTGTAGGATTTAACTGAAGTGGATAATCCGGAGCTGGAATGTAAAGATGTGGATATGCAAGGTCATATTTTAAAAGCCAAAGTTGCATTTCTTTACTGTTAGCTACAATTTCCACGCGTATGAGATGAAGCTGTATGCCCGTGACTGTGGAACACGCGGAAAACATTTGACCACTAAAGTAGCCTATAATTCAGCCCAGCTGTATGGACACGCCACTCTGAGGATGAGGCTTCAACCACTCACTGCACAAACTGAATCTCACCAGAGGGGAGAAACTGAGAGTGAAACATCATTTTCTCAACCTGGATATCAATAAGCCTTTCCCCATCCCACAAGGTGTGCTAAAATCCTGGTCTGGCCTTGCAGTGACATGGTGTTTGGTTTAGTGCTCTTACTTGGTTTGCTGTTGATCAAACTAGTTCAAACTAGTTGCTATCAAACAATAGCAAAACCACAACGATCCATTCCTGATGGACAAATTCAAGTCCCTAGTGCCCTACATTTTTTTCTTATTCAAAAGCCATTTCTACGATGGCCGAGAGAGCTCAACGCGCTGCAGCTGAAGAAAACACGTGCAAATAGAAAAACACCCGCAAATTAAGGAAACATCTTCATCAGTTTCACAACACATGTGTGCTCCAAATACTCACAACACAACCAAATACAGAAACGTGCTGCAAATGCACTGACCATAACGGAAATGTTTCCAGGTGACCCCAATAAGTGACGAACCCGGCTGGGACGTGCTTATGGTTGGATCGTTGTGGTTTTGCTATTGTTTGCTTTTAAAACAGTTCAATAAACAAGAAGATCATATTGAGTATCTTACATTTTAAACACAATACTGACTGTTACTTTGACTGTTTTTTTTCCTCCAATGAAAATTGTTCCAATCGAAGTCGCTGCAGAACGGTTGTGTGCCTTGTCCAAGCAAGAAGCAACACAGTAGTGGCATTCCTAAATCCTGAATGAATCACAAATCGATTGAATAAATGATTCAAATGACTCGCTCAGCCGCCACCTAATCCACAGATTGTCAGTGTCTGGAACAAACATTACCAGGAAAAAAGCAGAAATAATTTTAAAAACTTAATTTTATTAAATAATTTTTGTATACTGAGCGGCTTACTATGAACCCCAGATGGAAAGACACATTCCAGTGACAAATGATTCACCGTCAAGGCAGGTTAGCAAGTTGCCTGTGGATTTGTGGTCAGTAAATTTGGCCGAGAGGGCAAACCTTAGGGTGAATGGCTATTTCTGGGAAGACTGAGCACTGCAGATGAGGGGCATGTCAAAAATAATTGACGTGCTTGCTCCAAAACAAATAGGCGACTCTTCTGAGACCTAATGAGAACACATCATCTGAAAAAGATCAAAATCAAAAATCTGAATTTGAGCCAAGACTCATTTTCCGCATCTTATTCACAGAGTGGGCCAGTACATTCAGGAAATCTCTCGGAAAGCCTAGAGTATTAGTATCCAGGCCTCAACCGGATGCCTCAAAGCTCAGGGTTCACGCTTCTTCCTGTTCTTCCCTCTCCTGGAGTTAAGGGAAAGGGGAAGAAATAAAAAAATGATGACAGAGCAAGTTAAAATAAAACATAAATCTCCCAGCATTTCTCTTGCATTGTTGCAAATTTATGAATTCACTTTGTTTGCTGTTACTGAGACTGTACACATATTTCCATAATTAAATGTCAGTTCTCGCTCTATCCCCAGCTACACATCACCCATGAGCCTTAAGCTTTCACAACACAGCACAGCATCCCTCAGGGATGTTTTACTCCAGGTCTCGGCAAAGGTAATCCCCGGCCTTAGACAACAGTCCTCTTACACTGTCCCATTCAGAAACAGCCCTCCCGCCCTGGCCTCTCCCTTTTTCCCCACCATCAGCAGGCCAGCTGTCACTGTAAACTGAGCCGGGCGGACCCTCGCGAACAGCTCAGCCTCTGCCCAGCTGCCGCCCCGGGATCTTATCAGCCACGGGACCATGCAGCACAGACAATCTGGACCTGGTTTGTGTTTCAAGGCCATTGCAGAATGACCTAAATGACATCAATAACACAATGGTGGAAACAAGTAAAAAAAAAAAGAAAAAAACTTGTGTGTTGAAAATGTAAAATGCAAGAGTGAGATACAACATTTGGTTACACTTTATTTCAATAGTCCACTTTACACGTTTTACGGTTACACTTTATTTGAAGGTGTCTTGTTATAATGTAATTATATATTTAAAAACTGAGTAATATTAATTAACAACATGTATAGGAATAAGACATGATTAGGGTTTGGTTGCGGGTTATTTACTGTAATTACTGTGGCAAGTACATGTGACATATATAACAAGGTCACTGTAAAATAAAGTGTTACCCACTTTACTAACTACTTTGCAAGCATGTCAACTAACTCTTACTAATTTCTCTGAAACTACATGTCAACTAATTCTCAGAGTAACAGTAGACTGTTAGGTCAGGGTTAGGTGTTACGGTTCGGGTAAGTAGAATAATTAGTAGAATGTCTAAAGTGGAATATCGAAATAAAGTGTAAATTAAACTTCATAATGTATCTTGGATTTGATTTAACTTAAAAATGCAGATATGCATTACTTTAGCACAAACATCCAGCAACAAAATAAACACAAACCACATGAGGGCAACTTTTTGGCAAAATGGCAGAATTTAATAAAATCTTTTTTATTCAGAAATCATCTAATTGCACTTGTTAAATGGGTTGCCATGGCAGTGCACATTGACAATAACAACAAAATGAGGTACAAATGTTTCAACTTTTACAACGTCTTCATGGCTGAAATTGATTTAACAGTGAACTAATTTAAATGAAATCTGGTGAAAGTATTAGCACTCAACTGGATACTGGAATGTTCTTCATTGATGATAAGCAGGAAAGTAAAAATGATGCACCTCCTGGAGAAAATGAATGCAGAAAGTTTTCTTTATTGTTTATAGAAGGCAAAAAGTTTATTTTAAAAAGTAAAAAAGTATTTTTTTTAAATACATATATTTATAGGTATTCTTTATATATATATATATATATATATATATATATATATATATATATATATATATATATATATATATATATATATATATATATATATATATATATATATATATATTAATGAGTATTTATACTTTTATTTCCTTATTTATGTATAATTGTATTTTTTCCACAGTTATTTTTTAATTTATTTATGCATTTTTTGTTTCTACTTTCATTTATTTTCACATTTATTTATGTATATACAGTATGTATTTATGTCTACATTTATTTATTTCCACATTTATTTATTTTTTCATTTATTTTTTTATGCATTTATTTGTTTTTACTTTTATTTATTTTCACATTTATTTATGTATATATGTATTTATGTCTACATTGATTTATTTCCACATTTATTTATTTCTACATTTATTTATTCCCACATTTATTTATTTATACATTTCTTCCTCTGCAATCGAGCTCACAGTGGCAGTGCTGAAGCTTTGAGGCCACAGCGAAACCTGTGGCATGACCAAACGAAACGCAAGAGGTGTATGGACGTGCCTTTGCAAGAAGTCGCACAGGGATTGATTCTGTTTGAAATCGAATCAGTATATTTCATAGATGCTACTCTTACTGTTTAATCACAAGTCATCAATTGGGAATTATTCAGGATTAAATCATACCCATTCAAACAGTTGTGCCCTCTCAGATTTTTGAACTAACTGAATGTAACTTCCAAAAAACAATGTTGACAAAAACAGAAACAAACTTTTCTATTAATAGGTGATGTTTCCCCCATACATTGATTTACAGGGGCATTTTTTTTCAAACCTTATTAAATATGATTCATGTCAAGTTCTTAATTTTAGTTGTTAAGGTTGTTTAGGTATATTTTACGGAGCCCCTAAAGGGACGTGGTGGTGGAAAAAATGTAAAAAAATATTTTTCAAATCATTTGAGTTCTTCCGAGAAAATTTGCGTTCCCTCGCAAAACTTTTGTGTTCCCCTCGCAAAGATATCTGGATTCCCTTGCATTTTGCGTTTCCTGTGAATCGCTACATTTCCCAAAATGAATCGCTACTTTTTCAAAAATGAATCGATACTTTTTCAAAAGTGAATCGATACTTTTTCCAAAAGTGAATCGATACTTTTTCCAAAAATGAATCGATATTTTTTAAAAGTGAATCGATACTTTAAAAAAAGATACGCTACTTTTTCAAAAGTAAGTCGAAACTTTTCAAAAGTGAATCGATACTTTAAAAAAAAAGAATCGCTACTTTTTCCAGTGAATCGCTACTTTTTCAAATGTGAATCGCTACTTTTTCAAATGTGAATCGCTACTTTTTCAAAAGTGAATCGCTACTTTCCTTAAAAGGAATCGATACTTTCCCAAAAATAATCGATACTTTAAAAAAAATAATCAATACTTTCCTTAAAATGCATCAATACTTTCCTCAAAATGAATCATTACTTTTTTAAAAAGACTAGCTACTTTTTCAAAAGTGAATCGCTACTTTTAATTCAATACTTTTACCAAAGTGAATCGATACTTTTTCTCTTTAAAATTAATCAATACTTTCCTCAGAAAGAATTGCTACTTTTTCAAAAAGAATTGCTACTTTTTCTAAAATGAATCGATACTTTTCAAAACATAATTGTGCAAGGAGCCGTGTGAAAATAAGTCTTTATTAATCCATAATCCATAAAATGCCCCTGTAATCATAATTGTGTGTGAAAACGATTAAAAGTGCGTGCTGTTTTACTGCCTCTGTTTATTTGTTTATTTCTGTTGGAAACTGCAGTGATATGTAAGTATTGGTACGTATTTTGCGTATTGCAAAAATGTTGACACAGGTAAGTTTTTCCATTGAGCCTGGGTTGAACATTTCAATTATTGTCCATGACAGATGTGTGTGAGCATTAACTATTATATTTATTTATAAATGTTTTGTTTTGATTTCAACATAATTCAAAACATTTTGTTACTTCTTGCACTGAGCAGAGGGATAGTATTTTTTAACATCAATTAACATGAGGGTGATGATAGAATTTTCTGATCTGATTATTAAAGCTTAAGAACAATAAGTGCACAAATCATGTAATGTAGAAACAAATGTGTTTCAGTGTTTGGCACAGACGCTGTTTCTGATTCCGCTGTATGACAGCAACGTCCTGATATGATATCAAATGAATAAAACAATAGTTCTACCAGAAAGACTCGGGAGAATAATGCCGTTACTAGTAAACATTTATTAACAGCTCAGCAAGCATAATATGATATAAAGTTCTTTGGCGTAGGCCCCGTCTGTAGTTCGCATTCCGAGGGTACGGAATCTGCATGTCCTGCCTGAAGACGAAGGCAGTGGCGCAGCCGACCCCCCCTTATGGGATGGGACCATCCTGGTGGTGGTGTTGGGGAGGGTGGAGGAGAAGGGACATCTTGGTGGTGGAGGGGAGGATGGAGGTGAATGGAAGGGTCAGCATCTGCAAACTCAAACATGTGTAAGTTTCGACCTTTTATACTACGAGTATTTAGAGCACGTTTGGATAAAGTGAAGGTAAACAGTGACGTGATGGTTGAGTCTTCCTGGCAGAACTTGCGCAAAAGCTGCATCTCTCAGAGTGCTGTATGGTCCTCATCCCAGCAGTGGAATTCATGACACACCAGCACCTCAAACAGCAGCCTCTTAATTAGAACAAATGCCTTCCCTCCAGGCTGTCTTGCCATAACAGTGGGACTGTAATTAAACTCAATTAGCTCATCAGCTTTAAACTGGGTTAAGTGATGTTTACTCAACATGGGCTAATTGTATGGCATATGGTAAGCTTGGTAGATGGAAGTGCAGAGGTGGGTTTGTTGTTGGATATTTTGGGATAGGTCTGCAGTCAAGCTATTAGGAATTACCCAGGCTGATGGTGGCAGGTTGGCCCCGAGGGGACGTGAGGTTTGAGAATTCTGAATCCACCCGTAATCAGCAGGGGGCTTCAAGCTCTCTTATTAGAACTCACTACAAATGTCTCAACATTGTGCGTGTGTGTGTGTGTGTGTGTGTGTGATTGAGTGTATTACACAGTGACCTGGAGGAACATTCTTGTTTGAAAAATATATATATATACACTAATTCAAATTGCACATCTCTCTCTCTCTCTCTCTCTCTCTCTCTCTCTCTCTGTCTATATATATATATATATATATATATATATATATATATATATATATATATATATATATATATATAAGAAACAATAATTTCTGCTATTACAAATTGCTATAAAAATGCAATCAAAATAAAGCTTTCTAATGGCATCAATAGTAAACAGACTGATGTTAAACAATGTATTTCAGTATCACTGTGGTTGGTTGGCAGGGTTGCTCTTTTCCATCCACCCAGGGAACAGTGACAGCTGTGGGGCCAACAGTGGGCCCAAGCTCCCCTGCAGCTGTCTTGTGTGCCTGGGGTGGAATGACTTAGTGATCCTCCTCTAACTGGACAGATCCGGACCAGCACAACACCTGCTCTTACTGGCAAAGCACACGCAGGGCAACCTTGGTATGGGGTTATTGTCCAATAATTCCACAGGATAGGCTGCTTGTGGTGTGTCTTGTTGATTATGTGATGTTACATCTGATTACCTTTATCTGTCATTTTTGCATTGTTCAAATAGAAAGCATAGATGAGGGATTATTCAGGCAGAGCTTATAAGGAGCAGAGAAGAAGGAGAACAAGGGGATTCTGGGAGCGGAGAGAACAATAGGCTGAAATGCCCTCTGTGCTCCTGGTTTTGCAACGTTCAGTATTTTTCTGTTTTTGTAAGTCAGCAAATGAATCATATTATAAATTCTGATGACTGCAGAATAACTAACGAGTGTTTTTTTTCCTTCCACTTTTTCAGAGGCCCAAATGAATTGACTTTGAAGAAAAGGTTCTTTGGATTTCTTTTCCATCTTTTTCTTTGACATAACTGAGCTTGATTCATCTCCACATCTCATTAAGAAGGGATAGCTTTC